>QZGG01000292.1:0-174085 GCA_006409495.1 Sedum album
ACGAACTACTGTGGAAAAAAGCGATGAGTGAGTGTGTGTGTGTGGATTTGCTTTTTTGCTTTTCTAGGGCTTTTTCTGCTTCTGCCATTTTTAAATTTTGATAGGTTTGGTTGGATGAGGAAGATGACGATGCAGAGATATAATTACATTTTGGTGCATGAAGTTTGAATTGATAGCATTTTGATCTTAATAAAAGTTTTCTCTTCACTTTTGTCCATTTTTTGTGTCAATTTTCTTATTATCAAGATAATGATTTAGAGGTTTTTTATTGAAAAAATACCAAATTCATACTCAAGGCGGATATATATATACATATACATGACGGCTCGAATCCGAATCCGAATCTTCTTCAGATGATCAAGATTTTAGTGGGTGTATTAAGAAAAACGAGTATATTTGTAAAATGGTAAGCCGATCATGAACGATGGTATTTAAAACCAGAATCTTACTTTAAGTTCGAGATTTATTTACAAATTATAAGACGGTTTGAATTTGACAATTATTAATATCAGAAACTGATTTGATGAAAATAGATAAAGAAGATCATTTCTCACTCATCTTGTATTTTGATAAAGACAAGATAAAGAGCTTTTTCATACCTTACACAATTTCTACATTGGAAGATTTTACTTTCATTAGAATGAAATGCAATGAGATTAAGTAATGAGTAGATTTATGATTTTGCATAAAGTTATAAAGTTGGCATTGGAAATAAGCTTTAAAAATTGGACAAGAATCTTTTGGTAATTGATGATGGTAAGTAAAGTAAGTTGTAGGCTGATAATAATTACTGAAAGTTGCTTGATATGGTTTTGGTTAAACACGTTCATGGAGCACTTCAATTATAGAATATGCTTTTTGATGCAGATGGTGTATCTTTAAGCTTTAAGGAATCGACTTTATTTAAAGAAAAAGGTCTAAGCTTGATTCAATAAAGTCACACATAATGAACTTTATAAAAGATGTGAGGAGAATATTTAGTAGGCATATTAATGAAACTAAACTTTACTAAATTACTAATCTCTTCATACTGATTTGTTCGGCGAAAAAGAATAAATTTAGCTTTTTAAGTCGGTCATATGCGTAAAATAACGATTCACGAGTACTTTAATTTTTCGATTTTCTTTAAATACCATTCTCAGATGTTTATTGTTTTAAGTTGAAGATGTTTATTACATTTTTACAGAACCTTTTTCTCAGTCATAAAATTATTAAGGTCAACAGAACAAATTTTACTTGAATATATTTTTAAAAGTATATTTAGGTAACATAGAAATATAGTTTGAAATCAAAATTCAAATAAACCTTAAAACTTTGTTTCAGAAGAAATTATACCCATGCTCACTTGAACTCCGAATGAGTAATTTTGTTGGATAGGTACACAAATAACTTGTGTTTGTTCCAAAGACATTCGAGCAGGCCTCTTTTGATTCGATCTTTTAGTATTTATTTCGGGAGCATCAAAGTCTTGGAGATACATGAGGGAGATGCGTACCCACACATGGGAATGTGCTGTAGTACCAACAATAATCCTAATCCATTTCCGAAAAATGAATGAAAAAAAATATTTGATGAAAAATTTAAAGAAAAATATTTGGATGTTTTTAATTGTATCAAGAAAAATAAAAAAATAAAAAACAAGGTAAACTTTTTCTCATAATTTTTCAAGGTAAAATTACTTTCCTTCTCATTTTTCCTTTTTTTATTTCCATTACTTTTTTCCGCATTCAAACGGAGGTTTAGAAATCATAACTTTCCGAGTCAGAAGAATTTAGTGTAAATGATTCCAATGAATTAAAATTTCATTTATGCAGTTACATTTGCAAAAATCATGTAAACCTTTTCACACTTCACAATGTAATTGTACTACTTACCATTAAAATTACTTGGAATTGAATAAATTTATGTTTCATAAAAAAAAGTAAGATTCAGACAAACCTTAAGAACATCGTTTCAGAACAAGTTTATACACAGGATCACTAATCTCTGAACGAGATAGGCACACAAGTGACTTGTGATTGTTTCAATGACTTCTGAGCCGTACTGGCGTCTGATCTTTAGTATTCTTTTCATGCGCATCAAAGCCTTGGAGATACACGAGGAACATCCCAATCAGCTGAGATGTGTTGACGAGTAATTTCCTTAAGCGAGCGGCATCCGCTGAGCGCCATGGTAAGCTCAAACTCATCGCGCAACATGTTTAAAACTTTCCTAACTCCAGCCTCTCCCTCTGCTGCCAGTGAGAATACCACCGGCCTCCCAATCTGACATAATTCACCAGTATATATATTTCCACAGAGTTAAATACGATTATTCAACAAGCACTACGCTTAAATTGTTTGGCTTTTCGACTTACGAATATTCCAGAAGCGCCTAGTGCGAGGGCTTTGAACACATCAGTTCCTCTACGGACTCCACCGTCCAAAAACACAGGTATGCGGCCTTGGGCAGCTTTCACCACCTGAAATCACATCCCCATACCAATCAGTGTTCCATGGATGTTGCGCTATAATATTAAGCATATTATGATGGTTACCTCTTCCAAAGCCATAATGGTAGAGGGCACATAGTCAAGTTGCCGAGCACCATGGTTTGACACTATGATTCCAGCTGCTCCAGCTTGAATCGACAAGCGAGCTGGATGGTAAATAAAATCCAGCAACATCAGAACGGAAACACACATTACTGCTATGAATCTGAGAGGGAGTTTCAGAGTCTTACCATCTTCGGCTGTTAAAACACCCTTCACCAGAATAGGCAATTTGGTAATTGTTTGAAGCCACTTGACGTCTTTCCAGCTAAGAGTTCGATCAATCTGGCCAGCCACATAGGATGCAAGTCCAGAGTCCGAAGCCTTGAGCCACAAGAAAATACAGGTCATGATCCAATAAGTATGAATTTCAAGTCATCTTCAATTTATTGCACTATGTATAAACTATGAAGTTGCTAACCTCATCCATCTTGCCAAGGTCTAGCCCTTCAAAGTTCTTCAATGTCAAAAATGGTGGTAAGGTAAACCTGATGCAAGACGGAAAAGCGTTGAAGTATTGGCAACACTAATAGATTCATCAATGTGTTGAATGTTCAAATTTTGTTGCAACAGAGAAGTTACAGACCTGTTCTTGATGTCAGCTTCCCTACGTCCTAACCTAGGAGTGTCAACAGTGAGCGCAATTGCCTTGAACCCTGCTCGTTCAGCTCTCCTGACGAGCTGAGCGACAACATTCCTGTTTTTGTAAACCTGTACAAAATAAGAGCAGAAAGACCAAGTTACAAACAAACACTGCTGCTAGGCTTGAATTCTGTATAACAATTTGGAGAATGAAGAGTTTATGTACTCACATATAGCTGGAAGAAGCGGATGCCTGGTCCGGTTGATGCAACCTCTTCAACGCTGGACGTGGCCCATGAGGACAGTGTCTGGATAATCAAAAAAGAGTCAACAATTTACACGTTGTGCATTAAAGTTACAATCTTTCCCAGATAAAATTCAAGCAGAAGCCTAAATGTTCAATATTAGACATCAACTTCTACACTATTAAGACTTTTCATAAGTTGATTAAAATTAAAGTAAGATTTGGTGAAACTCTAACCATGATAGTTCCAGCAGCTGATGCAGCCCTCGCGGTTGCATACTCTCCTGCAAAAGGAACACAAATCCAAAATTAAAACTTCAGTGTACCATTAATACACTATACCGCTACATCAGTTTCCCGGTACTTGATAGGTGTAGAACAAATCTTGGAAGAGTGATATAGCAGTAAAAAGTAGTCATACCTTCAGGATGAGCCATTTTCTGCATAGCAGTAGGGGCAATCATGATCGGCATAGATATCTTGAACCCCAAAATTGTGGTTGTCATGTCTATCTTGCTCACATCAATTAGAATGCGTGGACGAAACCTTATAAAACCAAACAAGAAATCCATTCAGAAACTAAGAAAACATTTGTAAATTATATGCGCTGGTGCTGGGAAGTTTAAGTTCATTATGGATATACTCAGTTAAATCAGATAGAATACGTACAGGATTCTTGAGAAAGCGTTCCTGTTCTCCTGCAAAGTCCACTGATCTTCAGCCCCTGATGCATAGTAATCATACACCATCTTGGGTAGCTTCTCCTTTGCAATTGCCTCATACTCCGTGACATTGGTTACTTCCATCTTTGCACAAAAATACTAATCAAATCCTAAACATCAAAACCAAAAAAATGCAGTCAGTAATATATCACTGATCAACTTCAACAGAAACCTGAAACTAACGAAAACCCAGATGAGGAAACAGGTTGCAGATGTAAAAGCTCAAACCTTTCCTGAAAAACTCAAACCCGAGAACAGGAACAAGATGATGAGAGTTGTTAGGATATGAGAAAATGGATAAAAAGAAATGGGGGGTAAAGATGGGAGATGAGAAGAAGACAAGAATGAGAGTGACCCAATTGGAGAAGTGGATGAGCATTTGAAGGTTAGCATTTGCTTGAAATGGAAATCAGATGAGGCCAAAATAAGGATTAGGGTTTTAGTCCACAGACTGCTTCTGTGCTTCATCCTCCATCTCCAACTTTCCTTCTTATCATGTATATCAAATTCCACATCACAACTTTTCCACAACAGTGAAGACACTGAATCTTAGGGGAGTGGGAGCTCCATGTTACACAAACGGTATCTTGGCAGCTGCCCCAGCAGGAAATCTAGCAACGAGAGCAACTGATGTGTTGTTCAGTAATTTGAAGGAAAATTATCGTACAGTTATGACAATAAGCACGTATTTTTAATAAAACAAAAATTTGAACAAGCAGAAATCATATCGAACTCATATCATATTTCTGGGTAAGAAATGATTTAACACAACGAAGTGTTATGCCAAGTTGCTACAATCTTGCGCAAGATAAGGAACACAACATTTACGAAACATGAAAGCAAATAGCTCACATTTTTCAGTTTGTTCTTCACTCGATGCCGAACTTTTCCCTCAATATCAAAACAAACTCATGAACCTTTGCCTGATCAGGGATGGACATAGCAACACTATCAACCTCCATACACCTTTTGGCCCAAGCAATCAACTTGGGACACTTGGCCTCAATGCTGAAGTTGCCACACTTCTCGTATGAGTAAAACCAGCTGTAGAACCCTATCAGTGAGATATCCAAAAACCCAATTTTCTCACCGCCAAAAAACTTCTCGTCTCCTAACTCAGCTTCCAATACTTTGAGGCTCTTGATGAACTCTTTTTTCCCACTCTCCTGCTCTTCCCCTTTAGCAGCCCACACCTTCCTCGTCTCACCATAAACCTGCAACGCGCTAAATCATATTAACCTCAAGAGGGCGTAAATGAAACCTTACGTAGCATTTTTCTTATACAAAAAACAAGATATCCAAATCAGAATAGTATCAGGGCTCAATATTACTGAATCCTAAATCACAGCACAGTATCAAACATTTATCATCACAGATAAAAAATGGGCTACAGGACTCTTTCATTTTAATCCAACATAACAATGTAGCACCGAATTATGAACACTGCCAATCTCCCTTTCCCAGTCAACAAGTCATTAAAATACATCCTCAAGCAACCAGAAAAGGTCTCATCACACAACATTTTACACTCGAATCACCTCGATCAAAGTCTTGTTCATTCCTTGCTATAGACTTATATACATAAAGGTATAATTTATCAGAGTTGACACCAAAATTAGACGAACTTTTAAACTTCACAACTCTCAGATATTAAAAACGAATGAAAACAGGAAAATGTATAATAGTAAAATTTTGACAAAAAGATATATTTACTTAAATCAAGAGTCCCGTTTGAGTAAACATAAAATAAAAAATTAAACTAAATAACAACAACTTCCAAATTCAGAAGAAGAAACTGCAGCAAATCATAAATCTCTAATTCAACATACACTCTCTTAATGAATCATCTCACTCAATTAGAAGAAACCCAGCAAACAGCAACAAATATATTGAATAAAAATGCAACCTTTTTGTCAATATAATCACCCCAAAACCTAGCTTGAGCTCTCTTGTACGGATCCAACGGCAGAAGCGGAGCTCGGTCGGACCACGCATCGTCAATATACTGCAAAGCAATGTTCGATTCACACACAGCTTTCCCATTATGAATAAGAACAGGAATCTTCTTATGAATCGGATTCATTTTGAGTAGAAGCTCACTTTTGCTCCTTAAATCCTCTTCTCTGTACTCAAAATTGATACCCTTTTCCCTTAATGCAATTCTCAGCCTCATACCGAACATACTCGGCCAGAAGTCCAGTAGGATCACCTCACTCGCCATCGCCATTGATGAAGTCCCAAGCGTACTTGGATTGTGAGACACCTTGAAGTGGTGAGTTGGGGTGTGACTTGTATATCATAGAAGTAATGGGGTCAGTATGGAAAGTAAAAAATCAATTTTTTGGTTTTCTCTGTTTGTAATTTACTTTAAAAATGTCAATTGGGGGTGTGATATGTATTTATTTAAAACAATGGGGTCAGTTTGTATTTTATTGTACATGCGAGTTAAGTACTGAACGGATGCCAATGATCTTGCCAAAATAAATCAGGGTGCAAACTCAAAGACAACATAAAACATGGTATTCTTGGATAAGCTATGTGCTGCATAATCTTAGAACTTGCCCTTCGCCAGTCCCATATCCCGTAACTCCCAAAGCGGTTTATTTTCCTTGGCAATATCAGCCTTGATTGCTCCTTGAATTTGTTTCACCACAAAGAAGTACTGAAATTGCAGAATGGCAAATGGATCAAAATTGAGAACTGCAGAGATTACTACAAAATGAGAATATACTTGATCTTACTTGAACTGCCAACATGACAGAGATCCAGATTTTCCCGCGTTCGTTTGGATTTGGGCCTTCTATTAATTTTTGATCAACGAATATGGCCTCACTACCATTGGACACAACATATGTGATTGTTTGTACCAGATTGGGGATCCAAACAACTCCATTAGGAAGAACCTGAGGTATTACAATACTGAGAAATTGTAAATTGGGGGTTTATAAGTTAAGCAAAGATAGAAAGAGTCTGGTGCAGGATACAAACCTTTTCATCATTATCATTCTTTTTGCATCTTCCGCTGTTCTCAACCAGCACAACAGGCATTGGAGACTAGGAAATACAGTCCTTGTAAGACTAAGAAAAAAAATGCATCCAACAGAACGATTGCTTACTAACAAAATGGGTGTACACTGAACAACTGGAACCGAGATCCTCTAAGCTACACTACAGTGACAGCCAATATTGATTTGAGCACAACATCATTCCTTCAGTTCTATTTTTTACATATTTAAGATGACTAGAAAAAAAATAGTTTTAAATACTATTTATGCATTAATGTTAAAGTAAAACCAGAGAAATAAGCGTGTGTGAAGCATTAATTACAACTCTTAAACTAATATAAAATGGAGGACTATAGAGTCTGCTTAAATGATCTTTGCTTCGTTGAAAGGTATTATTTTTACAAACAAACATCTCCTAATGAATTTTGGGGACTGGTAAACCATTACAGAAACCTAAAGCGTTCAATAAGAAGCTGCTACTGACAAAATAGTAAAAGTAAAACTTTAAAGGGTATATATACCTCTTGTTTCTTCGCTAGAGGACCAAATCCAGAGTTCAAATTCGACTGTATTATTTTTAGAAGAGCTTCTGATCTTCTTGAACAAAATTCATCATAACTCAAGCCATCTGGTGGTGAAAGCTGAGCATGCGATAAGACTACTATAGCTCTATTCCAGATTTTCTTACCAAAACCTTCAGTAATGGCATTGATAACTTGTTTATCCAAGGTATCCACTCTATAAGCATCCAAGCGATCCACATAGAGTAGAACATCAATAGTCTTGTTCAACAAAAAGCTGCATATATCAACCCACAGTAACTACTGTAAACATGATTGTTATAAGGCATGGATTAATGATTATAGCATTCAAAAAAACCGGGTTGCAAATGAGCTACTAAAAACCGTTTGATAATCTGAAGGGCTTGAGAATTAACATAGCCGCCTTCAATAAGACCAGGTGTGTCAATCACATTCAGAGTAAATCCAGCTCTTGTGCGTGAAACCATAACAGGCCGAAGATTTTCTGACTAGAAAAGTATCACATATCAGCATTCAAAACTTCGCCTTATCTACTTGCAACTAATTTTTAACAATCACTCTAATACCTGAAACGCACTAGTCGTGACAACTCTCTCCCCAATGAGTGAATTGACAGTAGATGACTTTCCCACACCACCTTTCCCCACCACCAGAATCGTCAACGAGCTTACATCCTATCAAACAAGACAACAGCGCATTTTTTCACATAAAACTTTCACGGGTAACAAAACATCTCTATTTTCGTAAAAAATAGCACTAGCACCTCTTGTTTCAGCTTTCCCAATAACTCAAGCAACTTAGTCTGCGTAGCTGCTGGAAACTGTTGAATCCCAGTCCACTCCCGAACCTGTGTTGCCATTCCCCTCCTACCTTTAAAAACACATGGAAACAATTAGTATAAAAAATTCCTGACCTTTCACCAAACCCTAACATCACTGCATATACCAAATCTCGCAAATACCATAAATAAAATCAACAAACCAGTAGACATCATTCTAAGTTTCTAACCTTAAATACACATTAAATTATCATACAAATCAATGTATTATAAACACTTCTTAAAGTAGTCAAATTCTAAGCAAAATACGCAAGTGAAAATTAAGAAATTGGTTTCAAACGGAAAACGTCGGATTGGAGCACTCACGTAGTTAAGCAGAATACGTATTTCGGTTCGAAACGCCGCTCGCCGGAGACGATAAGGTTCGGCTTCGAAATTCTATCTACTTCGGTTTGACAAAAACTGAAGCGAATGAGAGTTTAGCAATTGCAGAGGCAATTGTATGTAAATTAGTAAAATATTGAGGACCAATTCATAATTACATGATTTGCGAAGTGTGAAAATGATGGAATGAGATCACGTGCTGCCTACACACTTTATGGCATTAAATGGAGTGACATTGTTTTAAATTAATGAACATTAAAATTACGTAGATTCAAAAATTTAGAATTTGGGCTTTAATAAAATAATGTCGTTTTAAGATTATAATAAAACAAAACTACGTCGTTTTTAGATTGTAATTTTATATTCAAATTTTAAATATTGGTTGAATTTGGTTGAACGGGTCAAGATCCAAGTCCGAAAATGATGGGCTGAATGTTGACATGGGCCTTAATGCCGTACAACAATTTGCTACGATCCAAAATCACAAAAGTTTTATAAAGCGTTCGTACAAAATTACGTAGGATTATAATAATCTTAAAGTAACGTCGTTTTGCTCTAGTAAATAGGTGCGCTGCATAAAATCAAAACGGCTTCGTTTTACAGCCAAAAATTGAAGCTTCAAGTCAATTTTCATAGTCAAACATTGAACTTTCCTAGAAGAAAAGTCTATCAAATCAAGTTTGTCATGAAATTGTCTCTATCTAGTCAACAACGCAGCATATTCCTCTTTGACCTTTTCCAACTTACGTGACTCCCAAGCATTTCTTGCACATCACACAACACCTGCCACTATAAATCATCAACATTTAGTCATTCCACCATGCATATCATATATCAATATCAACACACTTTGATACTCACTACTTTTGGATTTTTGGGTTTCACTGATAATGTCACAAGTTGCTATAGAAGAGGATGTGGTGATCGTTGGCGGAGGCATAGCTGGTTTGGCCACCGCGCTTGGGCTGAAGAGAGTCGGTGTTCGTGCATTGGTGCTCGAAAAGTCTAATGAGCTTAGAACTACTGGATCATCTTTAGGGTTGGGTGGCAATGCTTGGAAGGCACTTGATGCTCTTGGTGTTGCACATAAGTTAGCTCCTTTGTACCCTTCAATTACCAAGTGAGTCCTAATGTTCAATGTTTGTAACACATCAAAAACAAATGTTCATATTACATTGAATTGTGATACATTTAATACTTCATGTTCTGATGTTTGTTTGGATTTTGTAGAGGAAGGTTCACTGATGTCGCTACCGGAGCGACTCGAGAGATTCAGTTGGCCAAGAAAAACACAAAGAGGTAATGAGAATCTGTTAATTTTCATAGATTCAATTTTTATTTGGAACTGAATGGATCCTGACGTGAAATGCATTTCAATATTTAGTCCGGCCAAAGATGGACTCAGCGGTGCATCGCAAAGTATTGCTCGAGGCCTTGGCGGAGGAGTTACCATTAAACTCAATTCGTTACTCCTCGAAGCTAGCATCCATCGAATCTAAGACTGCACCAAATGGCTCAACTTTAGTCACGGTACATTTGCAAGATGGAACTATAATTAGAACCAAGGTTCTTATAGGGTGTGATGGAGTTCATTCAATAGTAGCTAAATGGCTTGGCCTTAGCGATCCGATCGAGTCAGGCAGATGGGCTGTTCGCGGACTATCAAGATTTCCGAATGAGCACGGATTAACTTATACGGTTGAACAATTTCTTGCTTCGAACATCCGTGCAGGAATGGCAGCCTTAAACCCTCATGAGGTCTACTGGTTCCTTACATCAAAATACTCTGCCACGGGCAAAGAAGAGAATTTCAAAACTGATCCGGACGAGATACGAAGATCGATACTAGACCATTTCGCTAAGGACTTTCCACCACAGTACAAAAATGTCGTCGAGCACTCAGACCCATCTTCACTCACTTGGGCTCCTCTCCTCTTCCGCCGTCCGGACCATGTCTTTTTACACAAGTTAACTAAGGACAATGTTACCGTGGCAGGGGATGCCATGCATCCGATGACCCCCGACTTGGGTCAAGGAGGATGCTCAGCTTTGGAAGACGCGGTGATCTTGAGCAGACACATTGGAATGTCAGTTTTGAAAAATGGAGGGAAGGTTGAGTCTAAGGATTTGACTCGGGCGCTGGAGGAGTATGTTAAGGAGCGAAGGTGGCGAGTGACGGGTTTGATCATCGGATCGTATTTATCCGGATGGGTGCAGGGGAATGGTTCGAATTGGGCAATGAAGGTGTTGAGGACTTTGTTTTATGTGTTTGTTTTCAAGTGGATATTTAGCTTGGTGGATTTTGACTGTGGGAAGCTGATGACCGTATCCGAGGATGCTGATCCGACCAAGAAGGACTAAAGCCAGCGACACAAGTTCATATGTTGTAACTAAAAGTAACTAAAACACTTCTGATATTACCTTTATTTCGTATTCAGTATTTATCTTGATAACAGTCTAGCGATCAGTCGTTCGATCTCTAGTCTCAGTAGTGTATATGTTGTATGTCATTGTATTGAATAAATGGACTTCCGTTCATTTTCGAGTAATTTGAGGACAAGACTAAAACAAAGTGCAAAATATATAATTTTGGGGACCATGTCCCTTTGCAGCTAACAGTCTGAACTTTCTTCAAAGCTCTGAAATATATGTAATTATCAACATTTGAAATTTATCATTTGTTGATGTGAATATTTTTGAACACTAGTTGTGAATTGGAGTATTTCTTCTACTTCCAGTATAGTCCATCCACTCGAAACCTTCGCTTTCACCTGGAGACGCCTCTTCGTGGCTGATCGTTTCGTCCCCTCCAGCCCTACACTTAACTGAAGTACATACATTATTCTGATGATCCTCAGCTTTCTCTAAATCCATGAAGCCAACCAAATTCTTCTTATCTGCAGTTGCACAAATTTACATAAAACACTTGAAAGTCACATAACATGTTTAAATGACAATGTGTATGCCGCGTACCTTTGGCTAGTCTTATGGCTGATAAGAGGACAAACGTTGAAGCAATAGCAAAAAGGGTGATCAACCTATATTTGCACAAAACAGCCATGGACCGATTGATATGAAGCTACTTTGGATGAACTTATGATGAAAATTGTATCTTTTGTTTGATGATGTCTAGCTTTATATATACTTACTGGAACTAAATGGGTCTATAACAGGATGAGATAATATTTGGTTTGATGGTTTCAAACTTTGTGACATGAAAATGGGGTCTCCCTGTAATGTACTAAACCAACACTAAGAATATCATCTTGTCCCTGCAGCTGACAAGAACTTTGCTGACTTTAATTTAGCTTTCAGGGCATGGTGATGCTTCAAGTTCAGATGAACAATCATTTGTGCATATGTAAGAAATTAAACAACACCAGTGGATGATACTATAAGTTTGTTGACAAGTAGAGTTTGGTGTTTGCTGAAGTGCAGACATTGAAAGGCAAATAGTATTTGTTACACATTGTCAATTTTGTTGTCAGACAAAGTGGAATGAATGCTGAACAACACCACGTGTACATGGACATAGATAGGTTACATTATGGGACCTGTTGGACTAATGAAGCTTTCTTTGCAGGACTCCGAGAACCAGAAGGTTTGTAGGACATGATGAAGTGAAAGTAGTAACCGGCATTGGGAAACGTGTTGCCGAGATGGCCACCCATTTGGGTGGCAGATATTTATAATTTGAACTTTTAGAGTTGGCGAAATTAATGCTATAAGATGTTTGATTAAGAAGCTCTATGATCTCTGGTCTTATAATAGCTATGGGACTGCTTTTGAGATATTATACTCAAGCATTAGAGTGATGGAAGATTGATGTAATTGTGTTACTGATAATGAAGGTTTATCTTTTCTGTCTAGTGTGGCGTGAAGATCACATGGGACTTGGGACTTATGGCTGGACATGTACCAAGTGCCCTACCAGGCTTCCTGACTGGCCTGATTTTTACCAACTTTACCAATAGTTCACGACCAGCTTAAGTTAGCGGCCACATACGTGGACTGGGGTATCTGAATTGACAAACGAAGTGCCAAACTGATGAGTATTGTCTGATCAAGCAGTCAAGTAATGAACCCCACAAAAGATTGATTGGCACGATGAAAGGTAAAAGAATGGTTCTAAGTTTCTAACTTCTTTAATGTACAAAGTTAATAGAGTTTGTTATTTTTGTACTCTGAGCACCACTTCAACTACCTTAGTGATGAAAGGAGATATTGTTCTTACGGATCAACAGCTTTTAAAATTTGCAGCAGTTGAGGTAGCAAAATTTAGGAGCTGCCATGTCTTTTGCTCTGAGAAGGTGGTACAAAAATATCAAAGGGACCCAAGGAGTCGGTCTGCCATAACACAAAAATGAAAAATTAGTTGTATCATTTTTGTTGTTCCCTTCCACATAAACTTTATTCCAGAATCCAGATATATATATTTGGGTCAGTGCTCAAAGCCTGCTGAGAACTAACCTAGAAAAGTACAACAACAGTAAAGAGGACACATGAACATTATATTTTCATGTTTGCCTAAAATCATCAAAAAGCACCACAGATACAGAACACAATCACGACAAAAAATCAACAAAAGTATCCAAGGACGAGTTTTAAATTTACGTACCCATTTTATGCTTCTTAAACCTAGACTCCTATCATCATTATATACTGAGCCTAAGAGCTTATCAGTTTTTGCTTCTTGAAGATCATTGCTGCCACCTTGAGCTGCCGCCACCTAAGGACAACAAGGCAGCCACTCAAATCTCTGTTTAGGTGAGCAGAAGGCTCATTTCTAAACTTTGAGCAGATGGAAACTTTGTAGGTTGCATCAATGGACGAAGGAAAAAAGTTGGAGTTACTTTAAACTTTAAATATATTTTTTTTCTAAAAATGAATATGTCAAACCTGAGATGAACTTGATGGGTGGGAATTTGAGCTGTTAATATTATACGTCATCGGGACATTGGCGCCAGATGAGAGTAGCTTTCTAAAGGAGAACGAACTGCATGTGTCTTCAGCATCCAATATGGATGAGCCAATGTGATGGACATTGGAAGCAGCCAACACATTCGTACCAGGTGTATCTTGATTTGGATTTGACATACAGGCATCCGAAATTGAGCCTGTGTTTAATTTGCCTTGTAATGAAGCCTCGGAAAACAAACCTCCAATGCTGATGTTGGTACAGCTATCAAACCACGATAGCACATTATTATCTGAATTCCAGTCTGCTTTCAATTCTTCACCCTGAAAGAAATTAGGCAGGTTATTCAATAAAAGAACAACAACAGAAACACACAATGAATATTTTTCTCATGTTTGATTTCATATTATCCAGATATCACAAAGAATTTAAAAATATGAATAAGAAACACCAAGGGAGCCTGAATCATACTAGCAATGCCTTTTAATTGTAAGTGGTAATTACGTATAAAAATAATCAACGGGATCGAGAGATGATGGCAGGGAAAGGAAATCACCAGGTGAGAATTGTATGCACCCAAAAAGTTATCCTCACTGGAGGCTGCAATATCTGGCACCTTTGTCAGATGAAACTTATTGTTTGTCATAGTTTCATTCTGTTTCACATTTCTGTTCTCATAATAATCAGTGCACTTATCTGGTGCTTCATTATGTGAGAAATCTGAAGCAGGGATGAACATCGATGAAGAGGGGTAAGAATGATACTCGTGGAACCAGCAATACCTACAAAGACAAAGCACATTAAAAATATGAAGAAAAATTAACTACAAATTATTTTAACAATATAGAGTCTAACCAAAGGCGGAAGATGGAAGGTCGTCCAAGAGCTTCAAGGACATCTCCGACACAAGTTGTAGAGTCATCCAAAGTCCAAACTCTTTGACTTGTCAAATGAACATTTTCAATACTGCAAGAGTATAGTCTGGGTTCTCCAATAGCAATGATTGATCTGCTCCACTTAGTCATTATATGTTTCAGCACGGAGGATATCTTTTTTCGAGGACTCAAGGTTAGCTCTAAATAAGGGCAAAACCCATCCTAGAAATACATAGTTGTTTCAGGGTTAAGGAACCAGAAAATATTCAGTTCATTATACTAGTTAAAAAATCAACATAGTAAAAACCTTCTCCAGCCCGGTGCGTGTATGTTCATCAGCTGGAAAAAGCTGAAGTTTTATCTTTCCAGAGGTGGACCCAATGAGACTAGAAACAAGTTCAGCATCAGAACCTCCATTCGCTTTTCTTTTACAGGTTGCACCCTCTATAGCATAGTTGGTCTGGATGTCACTTTGGAGTAAAGAACTTCCCTTTGCTAAAGCTAAAAAGTTGCAACACTCTCAACATTTGAGGAAAACAGCTAAAGAGATATTTAAATTTCAATCTTTGTGAATGTCTAACAAAGAGGATACATAACTTCAATGTAACTTTGAAAAATAACAAAATCAAAACAAATAAAAACTTACACAAAATATTGGTTGTGTCGAGAGGTTCTGCCGTCGTTCTCTTAGTCAGTTGTTTCACCCTGAGCTTATTATTCTGCTTGGGAATATCCACCTTCTTCGGCTTCCTTGGGGATTTCATGACTTCCAACATTCACACACACATTATAAACATAATGATCGATCAAATTCAAAACTCAATCAATTCGAAACAAAACAGACTCGAAATCAATTTTTGAATACACAAAACACTACTCAAGCTGTAAGGCGAGATTCACTTTGGCTATTTTGATTTTCGATTTCAAATTTGCCCTAAATTGAGATGCGGTTAGTCTTACAAAGAGAAATTGCACATCATGATAAACCGAAATCGACGCGTTGAAGATGAAAGAATCGAGATCGATAGGGCTTTTACTTACCAGATCGGCAGATCGGAGAGCAGGCGGCGGATTGAGTCAACGAAAGACGACCGAGAGTCGGAGAGAGAATATTCTGTTGAAAATTGAGCGGGTTGGATTTGGTGGCGTATTTATGGTTCCCGAAAAATTCAATTTTCCCGCCATAAAGACAGCAGTTTAATGTGGTATAATGCGCCGAGATGCGCATTAATGGGAAGAAGGATGAACGAAACGATGCCGTTTGTTGCTCTCAAGCTCCGGTACAAGTAATTGAGTAAAGTGCTAGTAACTATGAAAACTCTTTTTTTTTAAAAAAAAAACCCACCCGCTAAAGCCCCTGCTCTTGGACGAGTTTGGACTTTGGATGACTCTACAACTTGGATGGTGCCAGTTTGGACTTTGGATGACTCTACAAGTTGTGTCGGAGATGTCCTTAAAAAAAAAAACTACGAAAACTCTTTGGAACAAAGATTAGGATGAAAATTTGAATCAGACGAGCACAGACATGCACTTCTGTGGAAAAAAGTACCTAAATGGGAAAATATAGGAGAAAAACGAGTCAAGTTGTAATCGGGCATTTACATGTTTACTAGTTGAAGCTGTGGTGATGGCAGGTATTCTTTTTCTCTGTGACTATGTATGCCAAAACATATGCTTGATTTGTATATCAACAAATCCAAAACCTGATTCACATTTACAATATTTCGGTATAGTTTTACTCGTGCTTGAAAAATCTGTAGGCTGATTTCTGGCTAGGATCATCTGTTTGCATGTCTGTACAGTCATCAGTTTGATCTTGGTCGCGTGCCTCATTGCTGGATTGCAGGTTACCAGGGAGATTATGATGACTGCCATTATCTATCAGATGGTGGCGTTGAAGGCTCTGGTGATCAGGACTGATTAGAGCATTTGGAAAAATCAAATCCTTAGGCATCTGGTCAAATACATCATTTATCGAGGGAGGTATATTGCATGACGGTGGAGCACCTACGCTTGGCAGCTGAGAGACTGTTTGTGAATTGTTGTTGTACAGGGGAGTTATAGGTGGAGCAACTGCTTCATCTGCAGCATCATGTTCGAGTTCAGCCTGTAACAAGTGTAGCAGGATTTTAATTCAATAGAAAGGTAATGCGTGTCAGAAAAACGCTATCCTTATGAACATAATTGACAGAGGAGAACATTGAGCGCCAAAGAATGCCTAATCCTCAAGCATGCCATGAAGATTCAAAAATAAAACTAAGCTCAAGCATCATGCACACAGTGATAACGCTTCTGACTTGACTATCAAACATGCATTAGAGTGCCAGGTATAGAGACTAGATTATGCAGAGACAAAGAATAGTAGTAGCAAAGCAAAGAAAGTATGCCCATTTTCCGAGACAAACTGCAATAGATGGTGCCAGTCTCAACTAGTAGCATTTCACAATCGGAACATTAACTAGATGGAAAATAAACAGGTAAAATATGTTGTTCATGAAAACTGAGACCAGCTACATTGATGTCATCAAAATATAACAAAAAATATGTAAGAGGCTACAGAACCTGCAAATATGCTACTATATCAACTGTAGTAACTGGTAATCCTTCTCGTGGTCTCAAAATCCACTGATAAAGTTTTTCCTACAAAGAAAACATTTTGAAATATGACAATTAGTTCTTCATCATTATAGACTATTTTGATTTGAAACACAGCACCCATTAAGCAGTAACATAGAAGCATCAAACCCTCAACATGGTTGTTTTTAAGAAAGATAATGTGGCTTTTAACCTAATAAGAACTCTTTATCTCCAAAACAAGTCCTCAGATTCTCGTCAACAATAACAAAAACTTTGAAGCAAATGCCGGCCCTCAATAGAAAACCAATTCAAAGAAAAGTAAATGGAGGTCTCTAAACATGATATCTTATTTTCTTCACCAAGAACTGATCCAGGTAAACATAGAATTCAAGAAAAAGGAAGATTTCTCCGAATAGACAAGAACTAGCAACAATCATCTCTGACTTGACCGATAAAATGGATACATAAATCAACTATCTTTACTGTAATTCTGCCGCATCAATCCTAATAATCACAATTTATCGCAATTCAAATGATGAGCCATATCACACTCACGAAATACTTCAAAGTGTGTCATCACATCATACCATATCATCAAACCACAAAGAGCAACCAATCAATGAGTATATAAAATAAAGAAGTGGCGGAACCAGAGCGTGATGTTGGCCGGACTGGAAGGAGAGGCGCTGCTGAGCGACGGTCTGTGAGTAAAGCAAGGACAAGGAGTTTGCGGCGCTGCGGAAGTTGTCATAAAGATTGCGATCGGCTTCGTCGAGACGAGAAGCGTCGGATTTCCTCTTCTTCACCATCGATCGAGCCCTAGAAATTCAGTTCAAATGGTAATTGAAACTTTCTTTTGATTCCACGTTTTTATATTAAATTTGGGCCTGGCGACGAGCGATTTGGTGGTGAGGTGGAGTTTGTTGGATACCGCGGTGCTGTGTGTGCAACATTGGCTCGCTGAGGGGACAAACGCCGCCGTTTCATACAAAAATCGACTCAACTCCGGGGTTACTCGAGCATCGATTTTCGCCGTTTTGACAACTACTTTGGCTGATAATTGCGCTGTTGGAAAATGCTGACATAAACTAGCTAATACTGGAAATGTCACAATTGTATGAGAGAAATATTGTTTTTTTAATTTTGATAAATTTGGCTTCCAGAAGAAAGTGAATTTTATTTCAACAAGATTGAATTTGCGGAAGTAGATTTAACTTAACAAAAGTTATGGCTCTCCAGCCAGGTAGACAGTTGTAAATGAAGTTTTCGAGATGTCAAGACTTCAAGCTTAGAGGAAATTGCGGATGTCTAAAGATTTGACGTCAACCATTTCCTCATCTTTGAACTCCTCCCTGATGTTTAATACAGTTTAATCAAACAATTGTTAACGTCTTTCGCAACCTAGAACGATGTTATGTAACAAAAAGTGTTTATTGAGCCATGCTCGAATCAAGAAGGCGTACCTCTTCTTTTGAGTTTCCATTGCTTCAAGGGCATCTTTCTTCAGTTCTTCTAGTTGTGATTTTGCAATCTTAAGTTCCAGATCTTCTTCATACTTGGGAAGATCTTGCTTTTTAATTCCAAGTCTACATAAGATGAGATTTCGTAAGTTTTTGGCTAGTCATATAACTAATAGCTGAGCATGACGATGAATGCATAAGTTTACAAGAGTGGCACTGTGCAGATAATTTTATGAGGAAACAGACTAAGTCGTGCTAATTTAGTTAGCGGAAGCATACAGATGGAAACTGAAGTTAACGTATCTGCTTGTAAGCAATATTTAGAAGAGCAGACAGCAGCAAGATTAGGACTCACTTCTGATTTATCTTGTCAAATTCAGCCAATAAAAGAGCCATCCCTTTCTTGTCATTCCTCAAAAGAGGCTTCTTCAATTCTTTTTCGACCTTTTCCAGTGCATCAAACATCATGGCCTCAGCACCGAGATCATCAGTAAGGCCTCTCCTGCATATGTTGATCCATTTCAACCAAATAAATTTCAACGTGTTCGGAATCCCCAATTACTAAGGAATAATGTAACATATGAGTAAAAGGAGGGTATGGTTGCTCTGAAAATGAATATCCACAGGGCACACACATAGGGAGGGACTTACTTGACACGTATCTCCTTTAGAGTCAACAAATATGTTCTTGCATCAGGAATACCTGCTGTCTTTGTCTCTATGGTGTACTTAATCCTTTGAGATTCAGAAAATAAATCAGCCCTGCCATGGTAATCAATAATGAGCAGCATTCCCAAGAAATTCCCAGAGACAAAAATAATTGTACAATCATCTACATATTTTAAGGTATGCGATCCTTCCAAGAGAAGGTTTATCAACAACCTCCATTCAGTGTGAGGCTAGCCACTATGTGAGGCTCACAACTGGTATGTAAAGGAAAGCTACACTATCCCATTTATTTCATACAACCAAACATTAGAACTCATAACTCACGATTGTAACTGAGACGTCATGTTGACTAAAAGAGTAGAATGTAAATTTAATCCAACGTATATACAATCTTGATATGGGCAACTGTGAACACGTTAATTTTTTAGGTGGCAATAGTATAAGTCACTAAATGTTCATAAGTTGTAAATTAACAGGCGCTTCAACTTTTTGCAGTTTTTTGATCTATACAGTTAAATGGACCAACAAAATTTAATCCTCGCATAAATATGCATCTTATGCTGTGTAACTATGTATATTACACTTTTTGTTACACTTTTTGTTCAAACTGATGTTAACAGTTCAATTTAAAATTCAGGCGGTCTGGCCTTAGGATTAAATCGAAGAAAAGATAAAGATAACATATACAACACAATAAAAATAATATTATGCAACCCATCAAAGTTACACCAATACCACAAGCGTCCAAATCATAAAGGCGGCAAAGCGGAGAGTAACCTTACTTTTCTCTTGCCATCTTCATGACTTTGGCATATTGAGCTACGGCAGCTGGATCTTCAGGGTCGATAGTTATCTTTTCTTTCTTGAAAACTCCAATGGCTGTCTCAAATTTATTTTTGACATCTAGGAAAATATTCTTCAGCATCTCTGGAACATGAGAGAAGGTCATATTTCATGTAAAATTTACCAAATCACATCTATGAGTAAAGATTGTTTTCAATCCGTACAAAGATAGCAAAATCAAACTGAAAGGTAAATATTTGACTCGTTTAAAGATAATTGACAATATATTTTATAATGGGACTTCAAAATAAGCAGACAACGTGCATGGTTCAAAATTCAAGGATTTCACCTTTCTGGTAAAACTTCAGAAATCATACTAAAGATGATTAGCCAATACATTTGAAAACCAAGCAATGCAGATGCATGTAGAGATGTCAAGAACTGCAATTACATACCGTCTCCCTTGAGCGGTTTTGGGGGCGCAGCATCTTGTGCATATGAACGAGCTGTAGTGGCATTTAGCCGTTGCACAATAAGATGACTAGAAAACACCTACAAATCCATTTCTAAATTCCATTAACACCCATCTAAACATCATTCACCAGGAAAGTAATAACAAAACAAGAAAATATAAACAAAATTTCCAAGTTCAAAAACAGCAACAAGCTATCTCATAACTCTAGTAATCACGAATCCAGCAATCAACTACCAATCAAAAACTCCTCATCTTTAGAGTAGATATGGATTAGATCCTAAACCACTAATAATCTGAATATATACAAAAGGAATGTATTTCCGGCCTCGGTCTGAAGAAATAGAAACGCATGACGTACCTGTCTGGATCTGGAGAGGAGACGAGTGGAGAGCGCCATGAATCAACTCAGTGATGATCGCTCCACTAGTAAATTTGGGATTAGGGTTTGATGATCTTCGATTTCGCGAAAGTCGAAGTCTTTGTTCGATGAGGTAGAAATGGGTATTCGTACGGACAGGAGTTCGGGTCGGTTCGGATTCACGGCCCAATAAAAGAGGTTGGGCTGTTCTGTCGTCATCGTGCTAATTCGAGAGAATTTAAGTAAAATGAAATGTTTATAGAAAACAATATTGTACTATTATTTAAAGTTTTAATAATACAAAAATAGAGTTAGTAAGAAAAACATATATACTTTGTGAGATAGATAATATATCACTAAATTTTGTTAATGTAACAGTTAAAAGTGTTATAAAACTCTGGAAATCAAAACTATTCGGGACTGTAATGAACACAATATCACCGTAGATTAAGAGAGACGGAGGAGAAAAGGTTAAGAAGGTTAATGGGTAAGTTTTTCCTTTAACCCACTCCTCTGTTTATAGCAAACTTCACAAGGTAATTGTCAATAATCTACACACTAATTTCTTTGTGTGGGCTCCACCGTTGAACCTTAAGTATGATAAAAAAGACTAATCTAAGCCTCCCAAATTGACTTCTCATAACAAAAAAGTAATTATGTTTTCAATTAAATTCGCTTGTTGAATTTGTTGGAATGGGAAATCCAGTCGTTGCTCTTCGAGAGCGCACTGAGTAAACTCATGTTGAGCGGAATAGCGTGCAAACCACGCCAATCAGGTGCGACCACACCGTCTCAATGTGACTGATCTTTTGAATTAAGAAATTTCACCTTTAAAGTGTTTAGCAGAGTTTCGAAATGAGGACTTTGCCTGGTCTTATCCTCTTGTCCACCCTTTTGACCACCCCTTTGAAGGCCAAAACAGAAGTGATATTAATAAAATCGACAATTTTTATGTTGAGCACTTACATATTTCTAACAAAATCAAAATTTTGCTTATAAGTTGAAAACCTTAGTAATATAACTCTAATAGCTGGAGCACTTCGATAACTCTTTTCTCTTTCTAAAACCTCTCTCGGCCCTATTTTGAACAGATCTGCTTGGGGTGGGGAAGGCTCCCCTCCTCTCGGGGAGGCGGTCTGTCTTCCTCCGCCCATGGTTGTGTTGCTTTTTCTTGTGCTTGTTTTTGCTTTCCCTTTCCCTTTCAATAATGGAGGCTTGCCTCCTTCCCTCTAGCATTTTTGCTAGCTTTTCCTCTAGCTTCGAGCTAGCTTTCGGTCAAGTCATTGTGCTTGCTTTTCTGGGGAGTGTCGTTCGGGTGGTTGGGCTGAGTGGCGAAGGACGCCGTGGTCTCCTGAGGCTCGGCCGCTGCAAGTTTTGGAGGCACGTGTGGAGATCCAAGGCTTGGTTGTCCATCCAAGCCTCAGTGCAGCTCCGATCTGGTGGTGGTCGCGGCTCGAGGGGGGTTTCGGCGAGAGGGCGGACGGGGCTTAGGAACTGCGAGATCGACGGGGGTCTGGTCTGGTGGCAGATCTGAGGCTCGGATGGGGCTGGAGGCGGGTTGGACGGAGGTGGATGCAGCTCGGCCGGAGTGAGGACGCGAATCTGATGGGGCTGGAGGCGGCTTGGACTCAGCAGGATGCGGCTCGGCCTGGAGGTCGACGCGATCTGCCGGGGTTAGGGTGGCTCGAACCGGGCTGGATGCGGCTGACGGAAGCGGCTCGGGTGCGATTGGGTGCGTGGCGGGTGGAGACGGACTCTAGGCACGGCGGTTGGAGCGGGTTGGCTGGGTGGTGTGGCCGGGCTGGATGCGGGTGGCGGAAGCGGCTCGGGTGAGGTTGGGTGCGTGGCGGGTGGAGACGAATGCTCGGCGCGGCAGTTTGGAGCGGGTTGGCTGGGTGGCGGCGGCTGTCGGCTGTCGCTAGGGTTTACGCGTGGGGCGAGTTAGTTGGGTTGGGCTGATTTGTTTGTGGGCCAGATCCTGCTAGTGGGCCTGTTGGGCCAGATCCTGTATTTTGTCTTTCCTGCCCTTCCTGATCTGGATGCTCTCTCGGTCTTTGGCTGTTTTGCTCTGGAGTTTTCTCGAGTCCGAATGATGTATGGACTTTGGTGAGTTTTGCTGGGATGGCGCCGATCATGGCCTGCTCTTCAAATTTCATTAACGAGACTTCTTCGACGTTGAGTTGTCTTAAGATTTGTCCCTTCAATTATATTTCATTGATGGAGCGTATTTATACGATCCATCATTGTCTTATTTCCATCTATTTTTATATGTTTTGTTTGTGAAATATTACCTTTTCGCAATGTTTTGCATTTCAGGCATATTATGACTGCAAGAGAGCTTTTACACGCTAATGGAGCATTTTAGGCGAATTCGGATCAAGAAGATGAAGGAATGAGCTGGACGACATCATGCTGACGTCAGACATGGACGCTGAAGAGATTATTTCCGCGGACGCTGAAGGAATTAATTAAATCCTTAAGGGTCCGCGGGAAATATTCATTAAGGGTCCGCGGATCCGTCTGGCCCAGCCCAATTCGACATCTTCAATACATTATAAATAGGGTGTTAACCCTAATTCATAGAGAGAGCCTGGACGGCCATCAGCATAGTTTTCTTCTTCAAACTCAGTTTTAGTTTAATGTTTTGTAGTAGTAGTAGCTAATTTCCCTACAGTTTGGGGAATTGAGTTGCAACTTTGTATGAGTCCATTGAATAGCATGTTTTAATTTAGTGAATTCTGTTCTTGTTATGTATTGCATGCTTTGTTATTTGCCTAACTCAGCCTAGCGGTAAACTTAGGTTTATATCAATTGTATGATATCTAATTGAATTGTCATAGTAGTAAAGCCTAGCGGTGGAGCTATTGTGGTAGTTTAATTAGGTAATTGTTACATCTTCTTGAGACTCTAGCGGGTAATAGAAGATAGAACTAGAATTAGGTAACTATCCTAGCGGGACTATCTAATTAGAACAATTATAATTTACTAGATTGATGCATGTCTGGTCTATGATTACATGTTGCAATGAGATTCCCTGAACTGTGATTTTCTTTTATTAGTACTTTTAGTTGTAGTTAAAGAAACCTTGAAAAACCCCCTGATAGGAGTAGGATTAGTTGTAGCATAACTCTTAGCTAGATTACTTTCCCTTGGGTTCGACCCTGCTTATTGCTATACTAGTTTTGAGTAGGTTTATAAATTTAGATTTGCAGTGCACAACGACGCGCTGTCAAATTTTGGCGCCGTTGCCGGGGAAAGTTCTATTTAGTATAGAGTTCTTTTGTTTTTGTTCTTTTTATTTTCGTTGACAGTGTTCTTCCATCATGACATTTGATAGACTTGATTACTCCCAGATTGATGAAGAAACTTATTACAAACTTCCAAAATTTGCAGGTGTTCATGGAGAAGACATATTTGCATACTTAAAGGAGCTTGATAGAGTCTGCATTGCCCTTAAACCCAGGGAAGTAAGCATTGATGATTTTAAGTTGAAGGTTTTACCTTTTTCTTTGACTAATAATGCTTTTTCTTGGTATTCTTATATACGGTTACCCGTGAACTGCACTTATCTGGACTTTGAGCGACTATTTTTAATGAAATATACGCCACCACTGCAACAAAAGGCACTTTGTGATCAAATTATGTTCATTCGACAATTTGAGTTTGAAACATTTGATGATTATTATTATAGATTTCTTGGATTATTACAGTGGTGCCCTAACCATGGTTTTCCAGAACACGTCATTATTAATTATTTTTTGAATGGGATGAATCCAGATGAGCGTGGTATGTTGGATGTAATGGCAGGAGGATCTATCAATAACTGTACTGTGAGTGTTTTGTGGCGTATTTTCGATGCTAGGGCAGAAGAAACTGCATCTTCAAATTCAGCTCTAACGCACCACGAGGACGATACTCAAGTAGTGGAGGCAAGCTTGGGAAGTGCAAAAGAGTTGGAAGATGGCTCAAAAGGAGGAATTTCGGATTCACACTCAGCGTGTACCGCGGACGCTGAGGTGATTTCTTCCGCGGACGTTTCATCATATTCGAATATTGCAGTAGGGACAGCGGAAGGTGTTTTGAGGACCGCAGATGGACATCCAGCATGTACCGCGGACGTTGAAGGAATTTTTTCCGCGGACGTTACAGAATTTCCCACATATTCATCAAGGTCCGCGGATATAATGGGTGAAGGGTCCGCGTCCTGCAACTCAGCGCGTACCGCGCACGTCTCTGATATTTATTCCGCGGACGTTGCTGGATTGAATTTAACTTCAGGGTCCGCGGATCTTAATTTGTCAGGGTCCGCGGGGCATGCTGAACGAAATTCCAAATTGCAATTTTCTGACCCCTTTTGCTTGATTCCTTTGCAGATCCAAGATGCTAGAAGAATGAATCAAGAAAACCCAGAGCTGTTTAGAGTCACATGTGGAACGCTGAAGGATAAACCACCGGATCATAGAGGTAAATTTAATTTAAATTTTTATATCACTGACCGGTGTCATACAGGTAACAAATGGGACATAAAGGCAAAACCACCAGACGTACGAGGAGCTAGGTCGGTGCACGTAAGGAAGTTTGATCTAACGCACCCATGGGCACCGAATATTTGAGATCGCTAGGGGAGTTCCTTTTTCCTTTATCTCATCTTTTATCTTTATTTTATTAGTGTGTGTCCCCTTCTTCATTCTTGTTGTATGTTGTGCCGTGAGGATACGGCATATTTCAAGTGTGGGGGAGGGAAGTTGAGTCAGTTTAGAGTTTAGAGTCTGTTTTTATGTTATTGTATGAGTCGAAGAGGAGAATTATCATTGTATACTGTGATGAAATGCTGATTTATATGAATGATGTTCTATTCTGTGATTTTCATATATATCTGCATGCATGAAATCAGATGTTTTGTGATGTTTGTGCTTGATGATATAAATGCTTTTGAGTTCAGATATCTGGTGATGTAGAGTTGATATAAAATGTCCTAGAGGGATTTAACATTCATTCTGAGATTTGCATGAATAATTGCGCTATAGGTTGAGTTGATATTGTGGCATTCCGAACTGTGATAAAGATTATCTAATCTCTTGTCTGAGTAACCGGGAAAAGAGATGAGCGATCCTCATCTTGACTCGCGTAAAAAGGACAAGAGAAAAGTGAAATCTGTATGTGGATAGTTTATTGGCAACGAATGTTTTTGTTTTATATTGGTTATTGACTAGTGCCGGGGGTTAGGAAGAAAACCAAGACACTTCCCACTTGAGCACTTGCTTTAACCAATGGCACAAGCCAAAATAAGGCAAGCCATCATTAAAAAAAAAAATTTAAAAAAAATCAGCATAAAGAAAAATGAATAAAAGTTTTTTGTTGCCATTGAATTTATCCAATAGTGTGTTTCGGATGCCATATTAAAAACTCAACTGTTAGTGCGATTAGGATTGTGAATTGAAGAATGAAGTTAGGAATCTGAAAAGGACTATCTCTGTATTATTCATTGATATCTTGACTTGAGTATTATGTATTGTTGAGTACAGATTGAGCATTATTGATGATGATTGTATGCAGATGTTGATGAGATGATTAGATAGAATATCATGAGTTGGATCGTCATGTAGTTACAATATACTTTGATTGATTCGAATCTGCAGTCTAGACTTTTACATGTTCGAGACGAACAAGGATAAGTGTGGGGGAGTTTGATGGAGCGTATTTATACGATCCATCATTGTCTTATTTCCATCTATTTTTATATATTTTGTTTGTGAAATATTACCTTTTCGCAATGTTTTGCATTTCAGGCATATTATGACTGCAAGAGAGCTTTTACACGCTAATGGAGCATTTTAGACGAATTCGGATCAAGAAGATGAAGGAATGAGCTGGATGACATCATGCTGACGTCAGACATGGACGCTGAAGAGATTATTTCCGCGGACGCTGAAGGAATTAATTAAATCCTTAAGGGTCCGCGGGAAATATTCATTAAGGGTCCGCGGATCCGTCTGGCCCAGCCCAATTCGACATCTTCAGATACATTATAAATAGGGTGTTAACTCTAATTCATAGAGAGAGCCTGGACGGCCATTAGCATAGTTTTCTTCTTCAAAACTCAGTTTTAGTTTAATGTTTTTGTAGTAGTAGTAGCTAATTTCCCTACAGTGGGGAATTGAGTTGCAACTTTGTATGAGTCCATTGAATAGCATGTTTTAATTTAGTGAATTCTGTTCTTGTTATGTATTGCATGCTTTGTTATTTGCCTAACTCAGCCTAGCGGTAAACTTAGGTTTATATCAATTGTATGATATCTAATTGAATTGTCATAGTAGTAAAGCCTAGCGGTGGAGCTATTGTGGTAGTTTAATTAGGTAATTGTTACATCTTCTTGAGACTCTAGCGGGTAATAGAAGATAGAACTAGAATTAGGTAACTATCCTAGCGGGACTATCTAATTAGAACAATTATAATTTACTAGATTGATGCATGTCTGGTCTATGATTACATGTTGCAATGAGATTCCCTGAACTGTGATTTTCTTTTATTAGTACTTTTAGTTGTAGTTAAAGAAACCTTGAAAAACCCCCTGATAGGAGTAGGATTAGTTGTAGCATAACTCTTAGGCTAGATTACTTTCCCTTGGGTTCGACCCTGCTTATTGCTATACTAGTTTTGAGTAGGTTTATAAATTTAGATTTGCAGTGCACAACGACGCGCTGTCAAATTTTGGCGCCGTTGCCGGGGAAAGTTCTATTTAGTATAGAGTTCTTTTGTTTTTGTTCTTTTTATTTTCGTTGACAGTGTTCTTCCATCATGACATTTGATAGACTTGATTACTCCCAGATTGATGAAGAAACTTATTACAAACTTCCAAAATTTGCAGGTGTTCATGGAGAAGACATATTTGCATACTTAAAGGAGCTTGATAGAGTCTGCATTGCCCTTAAACCCAGGGAAGTAAGCATTGATGATTTTAAGTTGAAGGTTTTACCTTTTTCTTTGACTAATAATGCTTTTTCTTGGTATTCTTATATACGGTTACCCGTGAACTGCACTTATCTGGACTTTGAGCGACTATTTTTAATGAAATATACGCCACCACTGCAACAAAAGGCACTTTGTGATCAAATTATGTTCATTCGACAATTTGAGTTTGAAACATTTGATGATTATTATTATAGATTTCTTGGATTATTACAGTGGTGCCCTAACCATGGTTTTCCAGAACACGTCATTATTAATTATTTTTTGAATGGGATGAATCCAGATGAGCGTGGTATGTTGGATGTAATGGCAGGAGGATCTATCAATAACTGTACTGTGAGTGTTTTGTGGCGTATTTTCGATGCTAGGGCAGAAGAAACTGCATCTTCAAATTCAGCTCTAACGCACCACGAGGACGATACTCAAGTAGTGGAGGCAAGCTTGGGAAGTGCAAAAGAGTTGGAAGATGGCTCAAAAGGAGGAATTTCGGATTCACACTCAGCGTGTACCGCGGACGCTGAGGTGATTTCTTCGCGCGGACGTTTCATCATATTCGAATATTGCAGTAGGGACAGCGGAAGGTGTTTTGAGGACCGCAGATGGACATCCAGCATGTACCGCGGACGTTGAAGGAATTTTTTCCGCGGACGTTACAGAATTTCCCACATATTCATCAAGGTCCGCGGATATAATGGGTGAAGGGTCCGCGTCCTGCAACTCAGCGCGTACCGCGCACGTCTCTGATATTTATTCCGCGGACGTTGCTGGATTGAATTTAACTTCAGGGTCCGCGGATCTTAATTTGTCAGGGTCCGCGGGGCATGCTGAACGAAATTCCAAATTGCAATTTTCTGACCCCTTTTGCTTGATTCCTTTGCAGATCCAAGATGCTAGAAGAATGAATCAAGAAAACCCAGAGCTGTTTAGAGTCACATGTGGAACGCTGAAGGATAAACCACCGGATCATAGAGGTAAATTTAATTTAAATTTTTATATCACTGACCGGTGTCATACAGGTAACAAATGGGACATAAAGGCAAAACCACCAGACGTACGAGGAGCTAGGTCGGTGCACGTAAGGAAGTTTGATCTAACGCACCCATGGGCACCGAATATTTGAGATCGCTAGGGGAGTTCCTTTTTCCTTTATCTCATCTTTTATCTTTATTTTATTAGTGTGTGTCCCCTTCTTCATTCTTGTTGTATGTTGTGCCGTGAGGATACGGCATATTTCAAGTGTGGGGGAGGGAAGTTGAGTCAGTTTAGAGTTTAGAGTCTGTTTTTATGTTATTGTATGAGTCGAAGAGGAGAATTATCATTGTATACTGTGATGAAATGCTGATTTATATGAATGATGTTCTATTCTGTGATTTTCATATATATCTGCATGCATGAAATCAGATGTTTTGTGATGTTTGTGCTTGATGATATAAATGCTTTTGAGTTCAGATATCTGGTGATGTAGAGTTGATATAAAATGTCCTAGAGGGATTTAACATTCATTCTGAGATTTGCATGAATAATTGCGCTATAGGTTGAGTTGATATTGTGGCATTCCGAACTGTGATAAAGATTATCTAATCTCTTGTCTGAGTAACCGGGAAAAGAGATGAGCGATCCTCATCTTGACTCGCGTAAAAAGGACAAGAGAAAAGTGAAATCTGTATGTGGATAGTTTATTGGCAACGAATGTTTTTGTTTTATATTGGTTATTGACTAGTGCCGGGGGTTAGGAAGAAAACCAAGACACTTCCCACTTGAGCACTTGCTTTAACCAATGGCACAAGCCAAAATAAGGCAAGCCATCATTAAAAAAAAATTTAAAAAAAATCAGCATAAAGAAAAATGAATAAAAGTTTTTTGTTGCCATTGAATTTATCCAATAGTGTGTTTCGGATGCCATATTAAAAACTCAACTGTTAGTGCGATTAGGATTGTGAATTGAAGAATGAAGTTAGGAATCTGAAAAGGACTATCTCTGTATTATTCATTGATATCTTGACTTGAGTATTATGTATTGTTGAGTACAGATTGAGCATTATTGATGATGATTGTATGCAGATGTTGATGAGATGATTAGATAGAATATCATGAGTTGGATCGTCATGTAGTTACAATATACTTTGATTGATTCGAATCTGCAGTCTAGACTTTTACATGTTCGAGACGAACAAGGATAAGTGTGGGGGAGTTTGATGGAGCGTATTTATACGATCCATCATTGTCTTATTTCCATCTATTTTTATATATTTTGTTTGTGAAATATTACCTTTTCGCAATGTTTTGCATTTCAGGCATATTATGACTGCAAGAGAGCTTTTACACGCTAATGGAGCATTTTAGACGAATTCGGATCAAGAAGATGAAGGAATGAGCTGGATGACATCATGCTGACGTCAGACATGGACGCTGAAGAGATTATTTCCGCGGACGCTGAAGGAATTAATTAAATCCTTAAGGGTCCGCGGGAAATATTCATTAAGGGTCCGCGGATCCGTCTGGCCCAGCCCAATTCGACATCTTCAGATACATTATAAATAGGGTGTTAACTCTAATTCATAGAGAGAGCCTGGACGGCCATTAGCATAGTTTTCTTCTTCAAAACTCAGTTTTAGTTTAATGTTTTGTAGTAGTAGTAGCTAATTTCCCTACAGTAAGGGGAATTGAGTTGCAACTTTGTATGAGTCCATTGAATAGCATGTTTTAATTTAGTGAATTCTGTTCTTGTTATGTATTGCATGCTTTGTTATTTGCCTAACTCAGCCTAGCGGTAAACTTAGGTTTATATCAATTGTATGATATCTAATTGAATTGTCATAGTAGTAAAGCCTAGCGGTGGAGCTATTGTGGTAGTTTAATTAGGTAATTGTTACATCTTCTTGAGACTCTAGCGGGTAATAGAAGATAGAACTAGAATTAGGTAACTATCCTAGCGGGACTATCTAATTAGAACAATTATAATTTACTAGATTGATGCATGTCTGGTCTATGATTACATGTTGCAATGAGATTCCCTGAACTGTGATTTTCTTTTATTAGTACTTTTAGTTGTAGTTAAAGAAACCTTGAAAAACCCCCTGATAGGAGTAGGATTAGTTGTAGCATAACTCTTAGGCTAGATTACTTTCCCTTGGGTTCGACCCTGCTTATTGCTATACTAGTTTTGAGTAGGTTTATAAATTTAGATTTGCAGTGCACAACGACGCGCTGTCAAATTTTGGCGCCGTTGCCGGGGAAAGTTCTATTTAGTATAGAGTTCTTTTGTTTTTGTTCTTTTATTTTGGTTGACAGTGTTCTTCCATCATGACATTTGATAGACTTGATTACTCCCAGATTGATGAAGAAACTTATTACAAACTTCCAAAATTTGCAGGTGTTCATGGAGAAGACATATTTGCATACTTAAAGGAGCTTGATAGAGTCTGCATTGCCCTTAAACCCAGGGAAGTAAGCATTGATGATTTTAAGTTGAAGGTTTTACCTTTTTCTTTGACTAATAATGCTTTTTCTTGGTATTCTTATATACGGTTACCCGTGAACTGCACTTATCTGGACTTTTGAGCGACTATTTTTAATGAAATATACGCCACCACTGCAACAAAAGGCACTTTGTGATCAAATTATGTTCATTCGACAATTTGAGTTTGAAACATTTGATGATTATTATTATAGATTTCTTGGATTATTACAGTGGTGCCCTAACCATGGTTTTCCAGAACACGTCATTATTAATTATTTTTTGAATGGGATGAATCCAGATGAGCGTGGTATGTTGGATGTAATGGCAGGAGGATCTATCAATAACTGTACTGTGTGTTTTGTGGCGTATTTTCGATGCTAGGGCAGAAGAAACTGCATCTTCAAATTCAGCTCTAACGCACCACGAGGACGATACTCAAGTAGTGGAGGCAAGCTTGGGAAGTGCAAAAGAGTTGGAAGATGGCTCAAAAGGAGGAATTTCGGATTCACACTCAGCGTGTACCGCGGACGCTGAGGTGATTTCTTCCGCGGACGTTTCATCATATTCGAATATTGCAGTAGGGACAGCGGAAGGTGTTTTGAGGACCGCAGATGGACATCCAGCATGTACCGCGGACGTTGAAGGAATTTTTTCCGCGGACGTTACAGAATTTCCCACATATTCATCAAGGTCCGCGGATATAATGGGTGAAGGGTCCGCGTCCTGCAACTCAGCGCGTACCGCGCACGTCTCTGATATTTATTCCGCGGACGTTGCTGGATTGAATTTAACTTCAGGGTCCGCGGATCTTAATTTGTCAGGGTCCGCGGGGCATGCTGAACGAAATTCCAAATTGCAATTTTCTGACCCCTTTTGCTTGATTCCTTTGCAGATCCAAGATGCTAGAAGAATGAATCAAGAAAACCCAGAGCTGTTTAGAGTCACATGTGGAACGCTGAAGGATAAACCACCGGATCATAGAGGTAAATTTAATTTAAATTTTTATATCACTGACCGGTGTCATACAGGTAACAAATGGGACATAAAGGCAAAACCACCAGACGTACGAGGAGCTAGGTCGGTGCACGTAAGGAAGTTTGATCTAACGCACCCATGGGCACCGAATATTTGAGATCGCTAGGGGAGTTCCTTTTTCCTTTATCTCATCTTTTATCTTTATTTTATTAGTGTGTGTCCCCTTCTTCATTCTTGTTGTATGTTGTGCCGTGAGGATACGGCATATTTCAAGTGTGGGGGAGGGAAGTTGAGTCAGTTTAGAGTTTAGAGTCTGTTTTTATGTTATTGTATGAGTCGAAGAGGAGAATTATCATTGTATACTGTGATGAAATGCTGATTTATATGAATGATGTTCTATTCTGTGATTTTCATATATATCTGCATGCATGAAATCAGATGTTTTGTGATGTTTGTGCTTGATGATATAAATGCTTTTGAGTTCAGATATCTGGTGATGTAGAGTTGATATAAAATGTCCTAGAGGGATTTAACATTCATTCTGAGATTTGCATGAATAATTGCGCTATAGGTTGAGTTGATATTGTGGCATTCCGAACTGTGATAAAGATTATCTAATCTCTTGTCTGAGTAACCGGGAAAAGAGATGAGCGATCCTCATCTTGACTCGCGTAAAAAGGACAAGAGAAAAGTGAAATCTGTATGTGGATAGTTTATTGGCAACGAATGTTTTTGTTTTATATTGGTTATTAACTAGTGCCGGGGGTTAGGAAGAAAACCAAGACACTTCCCACTTGAGCACTTGCTTTAACCAATGGCACAAGCCAAAATAAGGCAAGCCATCATTAAAAAAAGGACAAGAGAAAAGTGAAATCTGTATGTGGATAGTTTATTGGCAACGAATGTTTTTGTTTTATATTGGTTATTGACTAGTGCCGGGGGTTAGGAAGAAAACCAAGACACTTCCCACTTGAGCACTTGCTTTAACCAATGGCACAAGCCAAAATAAGGCAAGCCATCATTAAAAAAAAAAATTTAAAAAAAATCAGCATAAAGAAAAATGAATAAAAGTTTTTTGTTGCCATTGAATTTATCCAATAGTGTGTTTCGGATGCCATATTAAAAACTCAACTTTAGTGCGATTAGGATTGTGAATTGAAGAATGAAGTTAGGAATCTGAAAAGGACTATCTCTGTATTATTCATTGATATCTTGACTTGAGTATTATGTATTGTTGAGTACAGATTGAGCATTATTGATGATGATTGTATGCAGATGTTGATGAGATGATTAGATAGAATATCATGAGTTGGATCGTCATGTAGTTACAATATACTTTGATTGATTCGAATCTGCAGTCTAGACTTTTACATGTTCGAGACGAACAAGGATAAGTGTGGGGGAGTTTGATGGAGCGTATTTATACGATCCATCATTGTCTTATTTCCATCTATTTTTATATATTTTGTTTGTGAAATATTACCTTTTCGCAATGTTTTGCATTTCAGGCATATTATGACTGCAAGAGAGCTTTTACACGCTAATGGAGCATTTTAGACGAATTCGGATCAAGAAGATGAAGGAATGAGCTGGATGACATCATGCTGACGTCAGACATGGACGCTGAAGAGATTATTTCCGCGGACGCTGAAGGAATTAATTAAATCCTTAAGGGTCCGCGGGAAATATTCATTAAGGGTCCGCGGATCCGTCTGGCCCAGCCCAATTCGACATCTTCAGATACATTATAAATAGGGTGTTAACTCTAATTCATAGAAGAGCCTGGACGGCCATTAGCATAGTTTTCTTCTTCAAAACTCAGTTTTAGTTTAATGTTTTGTAGTAGTAGTAGCTAATTTCCCTACAGTTTGGGGAATTGAGTTGCAACTTTGTATGAGTCCATTGAATAGCATGTTTTAATTTAGTGAATTCTGTTCTTGTTATGTATTGCATGCTTTGTTATTTGCCTAACTCAGCCTAGCGGTAAACTTAGGTTTATATCAATTGTATGATATCTAATTGAATTGTCATAGTAGTAAAGCCTAGCGGTGGAGCTATTGTGGTAGTTTAATTAGGTAATTGTTACATCTTCTTGAGACTCTAGCGGGTAATAGAAGATAGAACTAGAATTAGGTAACAACCCTAGCGGGACTATCTAATTAGAACAATTATAATTTACTAGATTGATGCATGTCTGGTCTATGATTACTGGTTGTAACGAGATTCCCTGAACTGTGTTTTCTTTTATTAGTATTTTAGTTGTAGTTAAAAACCTTCAAAACCCCCTGATAGGAGTAGGATTAGTTGTAGCATAACTCTTAGACTAGATTACTTTCCCTTGGGTTCGACCCTGCTTATTGCTATACTAGTTTGAGTAGGTTTATAAATTTAGATTTGCAGTGCACAACGACGCGCTGTCAAATTTTGGCGCCGTTGCCGGGGAAAGTTCTATTTAGTATAGAGTTCTTTTGTTTTTGTTCTTTTTATTTTTGTTGACAGTGTTCTTCCATCATGACATTTGATAGACTTGATTACTCCCAGATTGATGAAGAAACTTATTACAAACTTCCAAAATTTGCAGGTGTTCATGGAGAAGACATATTTGCATACTTAAAGGAGCTTGATAGAGTCTGCATTGCCCTTAAACCCAGGGAAGTAAGCATTGATGATTTTAAGTTGAAGGTTTTACCTTTTTCTTTGACTAATAATGCTTTTTCTTGGTATTCTTATATACGGTTACCCGTGAACTGCACTTATCTGGACTTTGAGCGACTATTTTTAATGAAATATACGCCACCACTGCAACAAAAGGCACTTTGTGATCAAATTATGTTCATTCGACAATTTGAGTTTGAAACATTTGATGATTATTATTATAGATTTCTTGGATTATTACAGTGGTGCCCTAACCATGGTTTCCCAGAACACGTCATTATTAATTATTTTTTGAATGGGATGAATCCAGATGAGCGTGGTATGTTGGATGTAATGGCAGGAGGATCTATCAATAACTGTACTGTGAGTGTTTTGTGGCGTATTTTCGATGCTAGGGCAGAAGAAACTGCATCTTCAAATTCAGCTCTAACGCACCACGAGGACGATACTCAAGTAGTGGAGGCAAGCTTGGGAAGTGCAAAAGAGTTGGAAGATGGCTCAAAAGGAGGAATTTCGGATTCACACTCAGCGTGTACCGCGGACGCTGAGGTGATTTCTTCCGCGGACGTTTCATCATATTCGAATATTGCAGTAGGGACAGCGGAAGGTGTTTTGAGGACCGCAGATGGACATCCAGCATGTACCGCGGACGTTGAAGGAATTTTTCCGCGGACGTTACAGAATTTCCCACATATTCATCAAGGTCCGCGGATATAATGGGTGAAAGGCCGCGTCCTGCAACTCAGCGCGTACCGCGCACGTCTCTGATATTTATTCCGCGGACGTTGCTGGATTGAATTTAACTTCAGGGTCCGCGGAGCTTAATTTGTCAGGGTCCGCGGGGCATGCTGAACGAAATTCCAAATTGCAATTTTCTGACCCCTTTTGCTTGATTCCTTTGCAGATCCAAGATGCTAGAAGAATGAATCAAGAAAACCCAGAGCCGTTTAGAATCACATGTGGAACGCTGAAGGATAAACCACCGGATCATAGAGGTAAATATAATTTAAATTTTTATATCACTGACCGGTGTCATACAGGTAACAAATGGGACATAAAGGCAAAACCACCAGACGTACGAGGAGCTAGGTCGGTGCACGTAAGGAAGTTTGATCTAACGCACCCATGGGCACCGAATATTTGAGATCGCTAGGGGAGTTCCTTTTTCCTTTATCTCATCTTTTATCTTTATTTTATTAGTGTGTGTCCCCTTCTTCATTCTTGTTGTATGTTGTGCCGTGAGGATACGGCATATTTCAAGTGTGGGGGAGGGAAGTTGAGTCAGTTTAGAGTTTAGAGTCTGTTTTTATGTTATTGTATGAGTCGAAGAGGAGAATTATCATTGTATACTGTGATGAAATGCTTATTTATATGAATGATGTTCTATTCTGTGATTTTCATATATGTCTGCATGCATGAAATCTGATATTTTGTGATATTTGTGCTTGATGATATGAATGCTTTTGAGTTGAGATATCTGGTGATGTAGAGTTGATAGAAAATGTCCTAGAGGGATTTAACATTCATTCTGATATTTGCATGAATAATTGCTCTATAGTTGAGTTGATATTGTGGCATTCCGAATTGTGAATAGATTATCTAATCTCTTGTCTGAGTAACCGGGAAAAGAGATGAGCGACCCTCATCTTGACTCGCGTAAAAAGGACAAGAAGAGAAGTGAAATCTATATGTGGATAGTTCATTGGCAACGAATGTTTTTTTTTTATATTGGTTATGACTAGTGCCGGGGGTTAGGAAGAAAACAAGACACTTCCCACTTGAGCACTTGCTTTAACCAATGGCACAAGCCAAAATAAGGCAAGCCATCATTAAAAAAAATCAGCAAAAAGAAAAATGAATAAAAGTTTGTTGTTGCCATTGAATTTATCCAATAGTGTGTTTCGGATGCCATATTAAAAACTCAACTGTTAGTGCGATTAGGATTGTGAATTGAAGAATGAAGTTAGGAATCTGAAAAGGACTATCTCTACATATTATTCATTGATATCTTGACTTGAGTATTCTATATTGTTGAGTGCAGATTGAGCATTATTGATGATGATTGTATGCAGATGTTGATGAGATGATTAGATAGAATATCACGAGTTGGATTGCATGTAGTTACAGTATACTTTGATTGATTCGAATCTGCAGTCTAGACTTTTACTTGTTCGAGACGAACAAGGATAAGTGTGGGGGAGTTTGATGGAGCGTATTTATACGATCCATCATTGTCTTATTTCCATCTATTTTTATATGTTTTGTTTGTGAAATATTACCTTTTCGTAATGTTTTGCATTTCAGGCATATTATGACTGCAAGAGAGCTTTTACACGCTAATGGAGCATTTTAGGCGAATTCGGATCAAGAAGATGAAGGAATGAGCTGGATGACATCATGCTGACGTCAGACATGGACGCTGAAGAGATTATTTCCGCGGACGCTGAAGGAATTAATTAAATCCTTAAGGGTCCGCGGGAAATATTCATTAAGGGTCCGCGGATCCGTCTGGCCCAGCCCAATTCGACATCTTCAGCTACATTATAAATAGGGTGTTAACCCTAATTCATAGAGAGAGCCTGGACAGCCACCAAAAGTCTGTTCTTCTTCAAACTCAATTTTAGATTAATGTTTTGTAGTAGTAGCTAATTCCAAGTTTGGGGAATTTAGTTGCAACTTTGTATGAGACCATTGAATAGCATGTTTTAATTTAGTGAATTCTGTTCTTGTTATGAATTGCATGCTTTGTTATTTGCTTGACCTAGCCTAGCGGTGAAATTAGGTTTATATCAATTGCATGATACTTAATTGGATTGTCATAGTAGCAAAGCCTAGCGGTGGAGCTATTGTGGTAGTTTGATTAGGTAATTGTTACATCTTCTTGAGACTCTAGCGGGTAATAGAAGATAGAACTAGAATTAGGTAACAACCCTAGCGGGACTATCTAATTAGAACAATTATAATTTACTAGATTGAATGTCTGGTCTATGATTACAGGTTGTAATGAGATTCCCTGAACTGTGTTTTCTTTTATTAGTTCCTTTAGTTGTAGTTACAAACATTCTCAAAACCCCCTGATAGGAGTAGGATTAGTTGTAGCATAACTCTTAGACTAGATTACTTTCCCTTGGGTTCGACCCTGCTTACTACTGTACTAGTATTGAGTAGGTATAAATTTAGATTTGCAGTGCACAACGACGCGCTGTCAAAGCGCATACATATGTAGTTCAGGACAGTACAAAACATGATGCTGTGACCCTCAATATGAAATCCCCAGCCACCATCTTCATTCTGAAAGTGGTGAGTGGTCCAGCTCATATGGTTCAGTGAAATGTATTTACATAAGGTGAAAATTTTAATTTTCCTTTGGTTTGTTATTAACTCATGGTCGAATAAATATCCTAACTGTACTTGATTCTCAATGTACCTGGTGACAGTAAACGTAACGTAAGATTTCCTTGCGATGTTCTTCAGAAAATATGGTACTGAGATGCCCGGTAATGTAGAGGCACATAACCTACACTAGCATTTACTAAATATTAAACAAGTTTGAAGTGAAGAAATATTTCTAAACCAAAGAAATGTATCCAGTAATACTAAACAGAAACAAATGATATATTATACCAAAGGGGGCATGAAGTACAAAGGGCCAGCATTTCAGCTGGCCAGTGGCCATCACTCGCCTGCAGAGCTGAATACAAATAAACACCCCTTTTCAGCGTTGTGCTTGTCGTCTCATATGTTATTTCCTCACCATCCTGAACTTTTACTTGTGGTATACTTTGTCTAAAATCTTTCTCCCACAGCAACTTTGCAAACACATTGAAATATAAAACATAGTTAAGAAATAACATATTAGGATTAGCCAAAGCGAGAGATGTATCTCCTATAGTAAACTCTTCTTTATTTGTGCATATATGTACCTGCATACGCGAGAGGAGATCAGAGCTGGGTTTAACATTATGACGATTGTTGTAGAAGTTGAGACGAGCAGCTTCAACTTGGGCTAGCTTTTCGGGGCATCTTGCTTGATGGTCAAACTCCCGTACCTACCTTCCCACATAATTGTTAGTGCTATATATGAAGGGGTCGCTGCCTCCATCTGCTACCTTTAGTTTCCACATACTCAAAATTCTGTAAACTAAAAGAAATAAACTTTCAGAAAAGACTACTGCAGCTGCACGAAAATTTGAAGAGGAATGAAGGAAAAGTTACCATGAATATAACAGCAAAGAACATTTTCTTATACGCATGCTGATACGGGGATATTATGCATTACTGTGCCCCACATCTATCCCATCATCAGCAGTCAACATTTCAAGACCCATCTGCTAGTTTTAATTTTCATTCAAGGGTCTACCGAAAAATAAATACAAAAAAGTCGTCAAGATCAAGAAGTCGACTTAAAGCATTGAAGATGCCTCTCCTAATCAAATTATCAATCGTTCAACTAATCAAACAAATGGAGTAAATGCTTAACAAGAAAACAGTCTCATTACTCTAAAAGTACCCCAGCGCATTCACAATCAAGATAACAAATCTGCGAGTTGCCTTAATGTTCCTGAATCCTGTCCCATGCATTTTGTCAGTTATATCAACAATTTGAACTTGTTTAGATGCAGAGAAAGATAATAAGATGAAGAAACTCCAAAACTTAATACTGTTTTATACCGACTCCATTGGCCTATTTCTAAACATGTCAAATTTTAGTTGTAGAATCCACAGCTATGATTCAACTTGAGAGAAAATAAAATCATATCAGAAGCATAGATCAGTTCAAACCTTACATGATAGCTTGCTTTGCTATATGGTTGGCAGTTTGGCTTCCCACCAACTGCACAAAATATTCTACTGCTTATAACACAAAAATCACAGCAACTGAATTTCATTCATACACTTAAGCAGAGATCAGTTCAAACCTTACATGATAGCTTTCTTTGCTATATGGTTGGCAGTTTGGCTTCCCATCAACTGCACAAAATATTCTACTGCTCATAACACAAAAATCACAGCAAACTGAATTTCATTCATACACGTAAGCATAGATCAGTTCAAACCTCACATGACAATTGCTTTGCTATATGGTTGGCAGTTTGGCTTCCCATCAACTGCACAAAATATTCTACTGCTCATAACACAAAAATCACAGCAAACTGAATTTCATTCATACACTTAAGCATAGATCAGTTCAAACCTTACATGATAGCTTGCTTTGCTATATGGTTGGCAGTTGGCTTCCCATCAGCTGCACAAAATATTCTACTGCTCATAACACAATCATACACTTAAGAAGAACAAGGCATGCATTGGTTCTAAATTACAAGTGCCACCACTGTCCTTGTAGCATTAGCTGTGGAGATCGGTTATTATCTGACATTGAAAACTAGTAAGGTCAGTCCACACAGCCACGTAGTTAGCCCTATAGCATTCCATATTTTACTAATTTTACTGAGTACAAACTATAATTCAGCTCACATTAATGATTCTCTAACAAATTATTATTACAAATGAACATATCCACACAAGTGTAGTAAAAGCCAAACAAATATAAACCAAATAGAAAAACATGGTAAAACAAAGGAAAGATGAATTAACAGAAACTCTAATAGAAGCTGAACATCAAAAAACACACAGAAAATCATTTTCACAAAATACTTCTAGTACTACCGCAGTAAACCTTAGAAAAATTGCAATAAAGCATATGATACGAGGTTGCATAGTTTTAAATTAGTTCTAATTTTTAGTGAAGTAGCTTGCATATGATACAAAGCATCTTCTAAATCTTCAACTGCACACAAAGAAACCAAACCATTCGAAGATGGAGAGGCTGTTCGCAAGTGGAATGCAATAAACGCAATATTGGCAACTTCTTATTTATAAATTTTTTATGGGGAAACAATGGTTGAGTAGTAAACCAAACCATTGGCAATATTGGCAACTTCTTATTTATAAAAAATATGTCATCACTTGACCCATACCTCATGATCGAGTAGTAAATTCTCTGGTTTTATATCCCTGTGAATGACATTGTTCTCATGACAGTATGCAAGTGCTCTTGTAAGGCTTGCGATATACTGATTGGCACATATCCGCAAAATACCTTAAGTCAGAGCCATTAAGGTAAGGATCAAGGAATTCAAAAAATCAACAATCAAAAAATCTAATTACAAGTGAAAACACGTAATAGTGAAAATTTCAATTACGAACCAAAACACTTCACTTCACATCACATCACATCACATCACATCACATCACATCATGAGGTAACTAAAAGTTAAGCTTATATATTACCAAACGGAATGATCAGCAGAAAACATCATTCATTATTCATACAATACAATAACATGTTTACAGTAATGAAAAGCCTGAGTTGACACACAAACCATGGCAGATTGTCTTTCACTAAGGCAGCCAGTCTTCTTAAGCTTTTTATACAGCTCACCTCCATGAGCATACTCCAAAATCAGAAAAAAGCGCTCTTCATCATGAAACCAACCATAAAGACGAAGCACATTCGGGTGACGCAAACATGACTGTATCTCCATTTCTCTCCTCAGCTGGTTATGCAAACAGTAATTCTCTACCTGCTCCGTATACAGCACCTTCAAAGCCACCAGGAACTTGCTCTAAAAACTCAACAAAAATGGAAAAATCAAAAGTCAACACTTTCATCAAATCTGAACTGATTTAACAATGTTTTAGCGGTGAATGCGATTATACCTTGACTTCTCTGGCGACGTAAACTCTACCGAATTTGCCTCTACCGAGCGGCTTTCCGATCTCGAAATCGTTCAACGACCAGTTTTTCCTCACGTTTATCTGATCGTCGGACGTCATGGTTTAGGGTTCCGTTGGCCAGATTTGACCGATTTGAAAGAGTGGTCTAAAATTAGGGTTTCGGATGGGAACCAAGAGTGATTTGAATTTCGAAATTTGGGGAATGGATGATGTTGATGAGACTCGGGATTCAGGAATACTACGCCGTTTTATATATAGCGACCTAAAGTCACACATTCAGCTACGAATAAATCATTTTTAGCGACGGAAAGTAAGATGAAGAAAAGGAAGTTTGGGTTGGACGAGTGAGATGTTTCACAAGTTCACATGAGACCAAACAAGAAAGGCAACATCCCTCCAACAAGTATTCTCACATTAGATGACACTAACAAAAACGAATGGGGTTGAATGTGAGAAGCAAATGGCACTAAGCTTTGGAGAGGAGACTAGCCTTGAGGTTCTGGATAGTAGCAATGTCAGTCTTGAAACTATCCGCAAGGACACTGTCATCAATATCTGTCTCAAAGACCGCATTAAGGATCGAAAAAGTCCCAGAACTTGCACTACCAAAGCTAGCAATCCCAATGGCAGGATTCTGAGTATCCACATTGTATTGAAAGTGCACCAAGCCTCTAGGGAAGATAAAAATATCACCAAGATGAAGAGTCTGGGTGTACAGCTGACTCCTTATTTTATTTGAGACTCCCTTGAAATCCATTATGTGTCACATATTTTATCTAAATGTGTGGACAAAAATGAGCACGTCACCATTACTCACATAAAAAAGTACACAAATGCACTTTCATTTGTGCAAATCGTTATAATTAAAGTGCAAATAGTTCTTCTCAAATGTGCAGAATGTCATAGGCGGGTTTTCTATATGAGCTTGGAAATGCAGATTTTGTACAAACTATATAATTTAGGGCATTCTAGGTGAAAACTCATTTATTACAATTTTTAGTGTAAAAAAATTGGCCCAATTTGATGTGAAGAAAATAGTTTAGTGACAAGAAAAGAATTAAATCGATCATTGAATGACAGTTTCGAAGCCCGTATTGCTTAATGCAATTTGCAACGGATTTAAAATGATGTTGTTTCATGTAAAACTATGTCGTTTTGCTTTAAAACTACTCATTTAATCTAAACACAAATTTTAAATTACTGAACCCTTACTAAAAGGCGTAGTTTCTATGCTGCAAATTGCAGCATGCAATAGCGAATCTCATTCCTTGAAAGGATAAATCTCTTCCGGGTTAAAGAGAGTTTCAACCATGACGTCGGTGGGAGGTTTTTGGACGATGGTTTTTGAAGATGGGTTCTGAAACTCTATCAAAAGGAGTAAATTCTTCTTCTAATTATCATCAATTGAGAGGACAATTTGTGCAAATCTCCTACTTTGTTTTCTTTTGTATGTGAGTTTGATTGGTGTGAGTGCGATTATAAGAAAAGTATGTCTTTATTTTGGCTTGTTGTCGTACTAATTTAGCTCATTCTCATACTTTAAATTTATATGTTCAAGTTTATTTATTTAATATTCATGAGCTTTAAAAAAAAAGAAAGTTAAAACAAGTTAAACAATATTAAATAAATTACTTGTTTACATAAAATATTTTTAACTAGTCATTATTTTTAAATAGACTTATTAAAAATTACATAATATTTTAGTTGAGCAAATAAAAATATTAATAGGGGAGTGAATGCCTTTTTTGGATAATTATAATTGGAGGAGAAAATTCAACGAGAAGGGATATATATATTTGCAGGATTCTAAATTAAAAAAATTGACAAATCATTATTTTTGCAAATACAACCGCTAAATAAATATAACTCAATTTGAATATTATCTTCAAATTAATTAAATCACTGATTGTGCTTACGTCTCATAAAAACTTATTGTATCTGTAAATCTTAACTCTATGTATAAACGAATTATTTAGTTATATACGAGCGATCACTAGTTAGATAATACTCGCCTCGAACAATAATCTAAATAAAAAATCATGTTCGAGCTTGATTTTTTTGTTACGAAGCCGGACTTTAACTAAACTTACAAACGGATCACAATTCACAAACAGTCGACTCATTTACATCCTAAGATGAACCAAGTCTATTCTCTAACCGGATCGGATTTTATTACGCCTAAGAAAAAGTGTCCGTCTTCCAAGTTGAAGCATGCAAATGCATTTGGGCTTTTAGCTTCAGCCCATACGTTTCAGCGTGGAGAATCTAGACGATGTCGTTTCGTATGGGTGAAGGTCACGAGATCAGCCGTATTGTGTTGGCCTTGACGTTGTTGTGTTGTCATCGATCGATCCGATCTCCAATTGAACCGTAGAATACTTTCGGCAGCGACTGCGATGGCGAATCTGGAAACAGTGCGTCGACAGGAGATCAAAGAGGAGGTTGCTGCAGTAAGCGGAACCGACTGCGGCAGTGGAAACCGAGTGGCGGAGGTGGATGGGTGGCTGGGGGTTCTCTGCTTTCTCTGTTCTTTCTGATCTACAGAAGGCTGCCGAGGAGATCTCTCGCAATGTAAGTTTCCATTGTTAATTGTTAAATGCCTATTGATTTTCTCTGAAATCCATTTTCTGAAAAAATTAGGTTTTGATAGATTTTGGTTTTTTCAGCGCATCTGTTAGTTTTGATATTTGATTAATTCATTTTGGTGATTTCTGTTGTACATATGAGGTTTGAAGGGATTTCAGGATGATAGGTGTTTGTTTTTGCAGGCTGCTGTGGTGGCCCAAAGTGCAGCAAAGAGTCTTGCTGAGATTCAGCAAATAGGTGAAGAATCCGACACTTCATCAAAGGAGGAAGAACCGCAAGAGTCTGAGACTGATGATGAGTCTGATAAGATGAGAAAGCTAGCTTTAGATAAACTGGAAAACGCTAGTGAGGATTCTCTCCTTGGGCAGGCAAGTGAATTTTGGCGTTGTTAATGACTACTGATAGTGTTTTGGAATTAATTATTAGGAGCTGATGGGGCTCCATTGCCATGTTTTAATTTTGAACTGTGATATTTTATGTGCAGGGCTTGAAGGTTCTTGATCATTCAGTTGAGAGTTTTGCTTCTGGAGCATGGCAGGCATTGGGAAGTGCGCTAAAAGGAGGATCCAATTTAGTTCAAAAGTATGTGATACATTTTAATTACTGTCTTTCTGCTTTTTTCATTACCGATTTCATAGTTTATAAAACTTTGTTGGCCAATACTAACATGATTGCCTGAGGTATAGTTAGTCTATGAGAAATAAATAGAAAAGCATGTGCGGCACTGCAATGTACTATACTGTAAATGCAAATAGAAGCCCAACACTTAAATTCGGATAGTTGTTTTCAACAATCTTTTTTGTACTCATTAGTTGTCATGTTTCCGTTTCCACATCTTTTTTAGGCTGGAGCAGAACATTTCTGAATCTATTATACCAAGGGGAAGCTGGTTCTGTGTCCCCATCTCTTCTGGAGGTAATGATTTTTTGAAAGGTATGATCAAGATGTCCATTTTATTATGTCTTTAGCTTTTGGTTTAATTTCTTCTGCTTGGTTATAGACTGGAAAAGCTTAACTGCCAAGGGAATACAAGTGCCTTGAAAAATGTGGGCAAGGAGACCCTGGATCTTATAATCGCGAAACTGGTATTCAGGTCGATAAGGATTCTAAAGAGGGTGATGCTCTAATTAGCGAAGATCAATTATTTGAGGAGGTAAACTTCGATAGGTGTTTCTACATATACGGAGGCCCTGAACAGTTGGAGGTACTTGTTGAGAGCTCCCATTTATCTTTGTTTTTTAAATAAGTCAATGCAATTTTAATCATGACATAGCTGTTCAAATGATTAGGAATTGGAGGCACTATCAAGCCATCACACACTATTATTCAATCGGAAGAAAGCCAAACTCTCATCTGAGCAGAAGACCGTCTATGATGGAAAACTTCAGGAGGTGCAGCAAATTTTTAGTTCTGCATTTGACAATGAAGGTGGCGCTGGGACAGACAAGGGAAAGAAAGTAGAGAGTGGATCCGATGACTGTAGTGAAGAGATGAAGAACTTGCATGATTCCAGCATTAGCAAGGCTGCTGATATGGCTGCTGGGTACGGCTCGTTTAGCTCCAGGATTGTTCTTTTTCTTGCTTGTGATATGCGTGCTTTTTCATAGTCTAATTACAATGGTATTCATTCTTCTTTAGTACAAAAGCTAAACTAGTAAATGGGATATGAAGATTTTTGTTTGTTAATGAGCTATCCAATTTGTTGTTGTGGTGCGTGCACCATTGATGATACAATCTTATGGTTGGTATTTTGCCTCTTGCTGCACAGATTCACAAGTGCGCTGACAGGACTGAGTGCTAATGACATGATCCAGAGAACTGTAGGAAGATTGGAATCCTTGCACTCGGAGGGAGTTCATGTATGCACATATCAATTACTTTATTTAAAACTTCCTTGGATTTGTTCGTAGACTCATGGTATGGTTCTATGGTTGTGTGCAGAGATTGTCGGATATGTGTTGTCTTGCAATCTCTCAGCTTTTGATGCTGGGTAAATCAGTCATTGCAAATGCAAACAAGGCCGATACTGAAGAAATTGGGGTCAAAGTTGATTGGCCCGAAGATTCTGTCGAGAAAGCCAAAATTATTAGAATGAAGGCTCAGTCAATGACATCAAATGTTGAGGCTGTTTCAAGCAGCTTTGTCACAGGTTTTACTCATATATTCTAACAAATGTTTAGCATTCTTTTGTGATATTGAAGTTGAATAGGTTCCCTCAGTGATAAAATTTTGATTTTCAGGCATTTTGGATGTGGCAGAGGCTTTCCAAGCAGCCTTAAAAAATGCCACTGCTGAATCCCAGGATGCACTTCCAAGCAAATCAATTGAAGAAAGAGCCAGCTCGTTCTCAGAACATCTCAAGTCTAACCAGATAACAGCAGTGGAGAAAATAATGGAGGGACTTCAATACTTGTCTTACGTCGTCATTTCAACCTCCATCCCCAGTGCTTAGTCTTTAAGGGTTAATCAAGACATGGTATATAATGACACTGTAGACAGTGTGCACTTCTCAATGAATTCCACGTGATGTGAATCTTGAAACAGTATTAGATTTCAAGTGTCAATCGAATCAGGCTATTATCATTCTGTGATTCTGGCATATTTTATGAAATATTTTTTTTTCTGTGCTACTCTTTTCTACGCAACAAAAATGTCAAGGGTCTGTTCATTTTGAATTGAACCTAGTGTGTTTAGTTTAGATTGTTTAATATGTTGACCAATAGGGAACTTGTGTGCGTTAGAGCTACACTCACTTTGAGAACAGTACGTGTTCTTTATATACTAACCTTTCATTCTAGAGAATGGAAGAGATTTAAACCTGAGTCGTAGAACTGAATTATACAATTTGCCTTTCGATTTATTGATCAAACATAATTCATGCATGTATTGATGTATTTGGTTTGTTAATCGCATATTCTACGAATGAAGTTCACGAATAGGCCTGGCACTTTTCGGGTGTTTAGTAAAAAAAGTTTAACCCGTACCCGACCCGCGTAGTAAATTTCGGGTTCGGGTTTATAGATTTAAAAAAAAGTTAAACCCGTATCCGTACCCGACCCGCGTATTTTGAATAAATAAATATTATAAATAAATAAAAAATGGATTTAAAAATATTATAAATAAATAAAAAGTGAATAAAATCATAGAATAAGATTCATAAACTGTTATTTAGTCCTTCACTAACTTGAAAATAATAATTTGAGCAAAAAAATAAACATGATGTGTATATCAAATAGTATTATGAATATATAAATATGTATTTATAGGCATAATGCGGGTTTGCGGGTTTGATTAAAAATTAAATATTAAACCGTACCCGAACCCCCAGTGTCCAAAACCCGACCCGAACCCGAAATTTTTCGGGTTTGCGGGTTAAGTGCGGGTTTGCGGGTTCATGTGCCACCCCTATTCACGAATGAAGTTGGGCTTTTACGAAATACAACAGTGTTGTAAGGTGCACCGAATATAGTATGTACATCGTTTTATAAAGGGTTTTTTAGCGAAAACCACCCGTCCAATACCACTATTTGAACAAAACCACCCCCTCAAATTTTTTTTTTGACTTAACCACCCATGAATATCAAAACTACTTAATATGACTTTTTCAACAGGTCAACAGGTAATTATGACCGTTGACTTCGGTTGACTTATAATAAAATTAATAAAAAAAGTTTTTTTTGCTAAAACCACCCTTCCAATACCAAAATTTAATTAAAACCACCCCTTCCAAAAATATTTGACTTAACCATCCACAAACTATTTAATATGACGTTTTCAATAGGTTTACATCGTTGACTTCAGTTGATTTATAATAAAAATCGTATTTGGTAATTTACGTACTAATTACCAAATAATTTCATTGATTTCGGTTGACTTACCAAATCTACAAACTAATTATTCTAATTAATTTTGTTTACTCTAAAATCTAATTGATAATTTACAGACTACTCAATCAAACTAATTGAAAATCCTAAAAATAAAATTTGTCAAACTTCTTATTCCTAATTGCATTTCATGAAATTCTAGGATCGAAATCGGTGTGGTAAAGGGCTTATGTGAGATACATATGGTAGTGAGGAGTTTAACAAATTTTGTGTTTAGGATTTTCAATTAATTTCATTGATTAATCCGTAAATTACCAATTAGGTTTTAGAGTAAACAAAATTAATTAAAATAATTAGGTCATACATATGGTAAGTCAACCGAAGTTAATGAAATTGATTTTGTGGATATGTCAACCAAAGTCAATGAAATTAATTCGATAATTAGTCCGTAAATTACCAATTATGATTTTTATTAATTTTTTTTATTATACACCTATTGAAAAAGCCATATTAAATAGTTTTTATATTTGAAGGTGGTTAAGTAAAAAAAAATTGAAGGGGTTGTTTTGATTAAATTGTGTAATTGAAAGGGTGGTTTTATACAAAAAACTCAAATTGACATTATAAGTCAACTAAAGTCAACGGTCATAATAACCGATTGACCTGTGAAAAAAGTTGTGTTAAAGAGTTGTTACATTCATGGGTGGTTAAGTCAAATTTTTTTTTGAGGGGTGATTTTGTTCAAATAGTGGTATTGGACGGGTGGTTTTCGCTAAAAAACCCTTTTATAAAATAGTCCCTAAAATTTGTCTTCAAATTAATTTGGCTTAGAGGGTAAATTGGTAATTTATTGAAGTTTACCAAAACGCCTTTGGTATTACTAAATGGTTCAGATCTGGTGCAGCCTACAGCCAATTGCAGCGGATTGAAAACGACGTAGTTTAGTTTAAATGATTCTAAAATTACGTCGTTTTACTAAAACCCAAATTAAAAAATAATGAACCCGTCGTAAAACTACGTAGTTTTTACCTAAACTATGTGGTTTGCATCCGCTACATTGGATTGTACGAGTTTTACTTCGGTCATTACCAAAACGCTCTCGAAAAATGTACAAAAAGGCTATGTACTGCCAAACAGATTACATTCCGAACTACCAAAAATAATAAACAAGGGTTGAATTTCAAAACTAAATTGATAAGTTTTTAGGGCAAATTACCGAAAACCACCCATAAATATGGTTTTTTCCAGAAACCACCCATATTTTTGGAAATTATAAAGTCACATCCATATGTTTATAAAATTTGTTAGAAACCACACATATGTTTAAATTTAATCAAAATATTAATAAAAATGATAAAAAATAGGAAAAATAAATAATTAATTAAAAATCATTAAAAAATATTTGATGCTAAAAAAATTTAAAACCATTAAAAATAAATATTTAATTAATTAACTAAAGGGTAAATTTTCGAAAATCATAAAAAGAAACTTTTAAAAACGCTAAAAAATACATATATAATTGAAAAAAATCATAAAAAACTTTGAAAAATAAGGATACTAAATAAAATTAATTTAAAATGAAGTACAATACTTTTATTCATATGGTATGTATTAAATGTGAAAACTAAATTTATACAAAAATACGATGTCTTACAAATTTGTAAAATTTTGAAGTTTTTTTATTTTATGGTGCCACTACTATGTGTTACATGGTATCACATTTGTAATTTTTAAAACACCATATTTTTGTATAAATTTAGTTTTCTCATTTATATCAAAATTATAACTTGAATAGAAGAATTTTAATTTGCATGCCCAGTTATAATTATATTGAATAAATAGTAGTGTGTTATACGGTTACACTTACTACATACGTCACATAGCGCAAATATAAATTTTGATACATTTTTACATATAAAGCAAACAAAATTATTGCATATAAAGTAAAGTTTAAACATTCATTTTAAGACATTAAGATTTTTTAAAACTTTAATGGAGCAATAATGGTTGCCGGTAAATTTTGTAATTTTCAAGACACCATATTTTTTATAAATTTAATTTCAAATTTGTATACATATCATATGAATACATTTCAAATTTATATTTAGTTAATATCCTGATTTTTTTATTTTTTAATGATTTTTGGTAATTAATTATGTATTTTTCGTATTTTTTCAAGTTTTTTTATAAACATATGGGTGTGACTCTATAATTTCCAAAGATAAGGATGGTTTCTGGAAAAAACCCATATTTATGGGTGGTTTCCGATAATTTGCCCAAATTTTTATCTAAAAATATTTTACACCAATAATATCCTACTTTTGTATAAATCCATGCATTTTATCATAAAAGAAGTAGTTATTTAAAATTTCAATGTAATAAATCGTTCACATTTATTTGACGCTATCACTTACACTCATTTCATTATATTATTTTCGTAACATTAAAAATGATGGACTAAAAAATAATCTAGATAATACAATATTTTAAATTGTTGGATGATTTGTCATGAAACTCATAGTTTGTGTCATTTTTGATAGTTTGTACCGTAATTTGTCAATAGATGATAATTGCTTAATACATCATCAAGGTTCATTTGAGATTCAACATCTAATTTGTGACCCCGAGACCCAGTCATATACCATCCAGTTGTCACTGATCCAGTGGTTGGAAGTTCAAAAACTTCTCTTTCATTCGACTTGTTTTTCAGACAGCTGTACTTCGACTTTTATTTTTTGTACATTTCAGGTAATTTTAAACATCATATGCACATAATATGGTGTTGAAAATGCATACAAACTTATTTAAATTTAAATCTTGCGGATTTAGTTATATTTTGTATTTTGCATATATGACACTTTTGAATATGAAATGAACTAAATAGATCGTTATTTTTGCATATAAGCCAATTTCAATTTTACTCATTTTCATATTAATTTTGAGCGAGACATGTGTCACAATCTGAGATGCTAACATAAATCATCTCAACCATCCGATTTCCTATGGATTTCATAGGAACCCCGACTCTCATCTTCATATAGGTGCATTTGTTCAATCTATTTTACAAAAAATGGCTATATAGAAGTTCATGAAAATATATTAGTAATATTTACGAAATTAGGTTAGATGTGTCGTTATGTGTGAATAGTTGCTTTGTTTGAAAATCTGGAAAGAATCATTGATGATCCGTGCTGGATGTGATTGATTTCTGCCTCATTTAATTAAGCTGCATTTCATGATGATATATGAGACATGTATTGATAGAGTACGGATCATTTGAGATCCAGAGTTAAGTTTGAGACCTTGAGACCCAGATAAACAATCGTTCGATCAATTTGATCCAAGGTCCACAATCTCACTTTTTCACTATTTTGTCTTTTAACGGATTAGTCAAAGTGTACAAAACAAAGTCAAAAATATGCAAACAGTTCAATCAAAATTGCAATCAATGAAAAAAATAAAATGCATCTGGGCACTTGGGGCCGCAAAAGAATTGCACTCTATACTGATGTAATTCTAATTATACTGAATGCATTTCAATGTGGGTTGGAATGATTGGGATGTTCCTTGGGCAATGCTTGGCCATTCCATTTCATCCCATATTGGTTTATGAGAATGTCACCCCTCTCGTCAATATGGTTGTGCTTCGTTTTATAGCTTTTTTTGTTGTCACTAAATGTTTTCTTTTTTTGTTACACATTTATAAAGGAAGAATCAAGAAGGGTTAAATGCAGTAAACCACCATTATAATATGGTGTTTTGCAGTAAATCATCATTATAAAAACTTTTTTCGAAACAAGTATATTATAACATCGCCGTTAACTAGAAAACCACAATTTTAACTGTTCCGTTAGAAATTGTAAAACACGCGTCATATGACGCTTGAGTATATAACTTTAATTCAGACAATTTCAAAAAACCACCATTATAATGTCTTGTTTTGTAGAAAACCACCATTATAATGTCTTGTTTTGCAAAAAACCACTGGCTATGATTGTGGCTATCTTTGATTAGTAAAGCAGTACACGTTTATTAATTTATAATCCATACTAGACACGAAACCTAATGGAAGCATATTTGCAGTTGCGGGTGTGGTGAGAAGCTGTTATATTTTAGCTCAGAGTCGATCTTTAAGATCAATATAGAAAAACAATTAGAGTTTAAAAGTAGTGATATAATAAATCATATTTCGTAAGATAAAATGAGAAAGTTATTTATATTTAACTTCCATCGAGTTTAAAAGAATTGAACCGTGCAATCGATAATCATTAAACATTGATAATAAACTCTCAAACAAGAGTTTCTTTTTGTATTTCTTACATTATTTTCTTCATTGACTTCCATCGAGATTAAATTGAAGCACTATGTAGCTAGTATATACTTATCAAAGAGTAAAATTATCATATGAGCCTCTGATCTAGCATGAACAGTGCAAGTGGTAGTATTCTGATAATAAGTTATTAAAATGTAGTGGTTTTCGGTAATTAGTTTCAATATAAAATAATATTTTATTGCCACGTGTACACGCACTTAACGGAAGTTTTAACGGAACAGTTAAATTGGTGGTTTTTTGTTAACGGCGATGTTATAATATATTCGTTTCGAAAAAAGTTTTTATAATGGTGATTTACTGCAAAACACTATATTATAATGGTGGTTTACTGCAATTAACTCAATCAAGAATGTCTTTTTATTACACCAGTTTTGCTAAGTAACATGTCTCCATGTCATGTTTTCATTCAGCACGTTAATGTGCATGGATTAATGATTCCAACTTCTTAAGGCTTTACTTCTGATTGAACTTCTGGCACTACAACAACTGAGCTGACTTTGGAGTAATGCAAGGGGATTTGCAACCATACCTTTCCCAACCCTCTGATTTTTTGTTAAACACAACCGCAAAACTTAAATATGCTTGAGCAGCCTAGCCTAACACAAGCAGCTTTACTCGCTTCAGAGTCTCTTCCAACCCTACTTCATTAATAACTCACCTATCAACATACTGTCAACGTCTCAGATCAGAAACACATTAGTCAGTTAATAGGACTCAGTACATAATTAACTACTATTAAATTCTGGATTCACAACTCAAATACATTAGGATTAAGATCAGGTACACAAAAGTATTTGTTTATATTAAATAACTTAGTTTTAGTAAAAAACGTCAAAGTGATATCGTTTTAAATTAAAGTGATTCATTTCAAATTGCAATATTTAACTATCTCCTGCACCAGATAAGGATCCAATACATTACTATATTCATATTAGTGAATTGAGCATTAAGAGTGAGCCTCAAATGAAATTGTACAGCACACACAGAAGCGATTTAACGGTCAGCCATGTGATATCTGTGGTGTCTGGTCTCAAAGGGCAGTGGTTCAAGCCCTCCCTAGTTCATTTCCGACATGAGTCTGGGTCTGTCCAGTCCTTAAGCAACGTAGAATAATTTATAATTTTTTTTTTGAAATTCTATACTTTATTTCATTTTAAGTGAATTTTATCAAATGCATATGTACTATCCACGTGTCCTTTGTGCAATAATATTTTCTCTCTTCAATTTGCATCTTTTCACCTTCCATGTTGTACCATTCACTGTATTAGATAAACAAATTTCATTTGCATCTTCCACCATTGGATGAGACGATGGGCTCAAGAAAACTACACCATATAATCAGAAGGGTAACTATATCTTTACAGTATATATAACGCAAGAATAAATAAAATAAGAATTTTTTTTGAACAACTAAGTTATGTATTGCATACATTAGTTTGATGATTCAAATTTCTCATAATGTTGGTTTTCAATAGTCTTTCGGAATAGAAGAAAGCTCGAAATTATCAATGGTTTGCCGAGCACAAAATATTAGCGTAATATAATTTATTAATAAGGATATTTTAGTCATTTTTTATTAGGGCTATAAGCACAAACCCTACTTTGTATTCCTAACTACTTGAATCGACTACGTTTCTCTAAGTTTTAATAACATCAGACGCCGCATCCCGATTTGAAGTTGCAGTTTGTTTTTTGGAGTTTAGTTTTTGTTTTTTGTGTTCGATTTGTTTTGAAGTTTGTTTTGTTTGAAGTGGTGATCCTGATATGGTGGGTCGTAAAGAGGATTTATTACAAGCAATCAATGTTCAATTGGATGGTAAAACTACTCGTATTGGAGTTATAGTATGAGAAATTTCTTGCGTGAAAAATCTATGTGGGGTTACATAGTAGGGTTGCGTGTTAAACCTTCTGATGAGACTGTAGATGATTTTGTGACTTCGACTGACAATTAGGAGACTGACGATGCAAAGATTATTACATGGATTAACAACTCTGTTACTCATTTGATTGGTGCTCAGTTGGCAAAGTATGAGACTGTGAAGGACGCATGGAATCATTCGGAGAGATTATTCACTCAATCCAATTTTGACAAGTAGTATCAATTGGAGATGGATATTGGTTTGCTTTAGCTAAATAATATGAGTGTCCAGGATTTTTATTCTGCCATCTCTTCATTATGGGACAGTTACCTTGACTAAATTGGCCGAGTGGAAGGCAGTGAAGGCCTACATATCTCGGCGTGAAGAGCAGCGGTGGCTAAGTTTCTAATGGCTCTTTATGATGATTTTGAATGACTGCATGGTGTAATTTTTCACCGCAGTCTGCCTTCTTCTTTTGATTATGTTGTGAATGAGTCGTTGGTAGAAGAGATTTATCTCAAGTCTAAAATTAACAAGGAGATTTCATCATCAGCAACACCCCCTGTCTTCGCTGCCCCACAACGAACATTCATTGGCATTGCGCATAAAGTTCTCAGTAAAAGTTGCTTCGGGTGATTGCATTTTGTAATTAAAAAGGACATTAAAAGTCTCAGTGTCCACTGTTGTTGAGCAGAGGCAAAACGCATCAGCAGTAACAACAAAACGGTCCACCTCAACCTCACCAGTGTCTACCTCAGTTCACCCATACTTTTTGCTGCCCCGTTTCTAGATTAATCCATGTTGAACAGTTCCAAAAGTTCCTTACGTCACAGCCTCATGCCATGTGTGCCTCTTCAAAAGGTTTGTCATCATCATTAGTCTCAAGTATATCATCCTCTTTGTGGATTCTTGATTTGGATGCCTCACACAATATGTCTTCTCACTTTCCATCTTTTGTTTCATTATCTCGTCATTCATCCATTCTCATTATAACCGCTGATGGCACTCCTATGTCATTGGAGGGCGTTGGTTCTGTTATCACATCTTATATTTCTCTACGTGATGTCTAATATATTCCTGATCTCGCTATAAACATTGGCTCTATCAATCAATTATGTGAATCTGGCTTGTTGGTCACATTTTCTCCTTCTACTTGCTGAGTGCAGGATCCACGATCTTAGAAGCTGATAGGGAAAGGTTGTAAGAAGGGTAGACTCTATGTCTTGGATGAACTTAAAGTATTAGATATGGCTGCATCTAGTGTTGATTTATTTGCTTTTCGTCTCAGTCCTTTATCATCTGAATTTTACTTGTGGCATTCTCATTTGGGTTATGCTTCAGCATCTCGTTTGTATTTTTTAGCTTCTATAGGAGCATTAGGATATTTGACACTTCATGATATTTCATATTGTAGTGGCGGTAAACTTGCAAAATTTTTCAGCTTTATCTTTTCCAAAAAGTACATTATCTTTTTGTGCCTTTGATATTGCGCTTTTTGATGCCTGGGGATCTGCTCCTGTGTCTACTAAGGATGGCTGTAGGTATTATGTTTCGTTTATTGATGATTATACTTGCTACATTTGAGTCTATCTTATGAAGCGTAGATCTGATTTTTTGGGTATTTACCGTGACTTTAGAGCTCTTGTACAAACACAACATTCAGTTGTCATTAAATGCTTTCGTTGTGACTTGAGGGTGAATACACTTCTAATGAGTTTTATCAATTACTTGCTTCTGATGGGACCATTCATCAAATCTCATGTACAGACACTCATCAACAAAATGGTGTTGCCGAGAGGAAACACCGTCATCTAGTAGAAACTGCTCGGTCATTACTATTGTCCACTTAAGTTCCCATTCTCTTTTGGGAAAGTTGTCCACACTACTGTCTATGTCATAAAAAGAATCCCAACATCTCTTAATTTAGGTTTGTCACCCTTTGAAATATTATTTGGTAATGCTCTAGATTATACCCTTTTGCACGAACAATTTTTATATCATTAGGATGGCGTGCTAATGAAATAAACTATTTTATAAATACTTTTCGTCTTAACTTCAATACCTAGATATCACATCATGCTTCGGAAACGTTTGATTGGAGGAGTGATTGGGTGGAGAGGTGTGACTGGATAAAGTATTTGATTAGAAGTGTTTGCACGTTGATGCGTGATTAGAATAATTAGTACTTGTATGCAGATGTGTGGTTAGAAGAGAGTTGAGACCATTTGCGAACCACTCAAAATTTTATTTGATTGTTGGATCACAAACTTTACTTTATGCATCTTTATGGTTTTATAAATTTTTGGTGTGATCCATATTCCTCAAGTTTTGGCTAAGAACTATTTGTTCTTTGAGCTGAGTAACAATACCTGATTCTAAGGATTTTTTGTTTTGTCAGGTATGCAAATAACGTTAACATTATGACAAAATCATAATTATCCAAAAGTCTTGGTTTTTTTATTATTTGGTTCAATTAAAAAATTAAAGGGCTAAAGTGCAAATATTCAAATTTACAAATATTTGCACTTCTGCCCACTATGAAACCCATGCTACAGTGCAACTCCTAACTTGTAACACACATTCAAAACCGTAAAAAAGAGACGACAGAGCGACGACAAGGCGATGCTGCTGGAACAGAGGCTGATGGATGGCGCTTGTGACTCCAGACTACTCAGGGGCCTCACAATGGCTTGAACTGTCCTTCTTTAGTGTAATAGCTGCTTGTTTGGTTTGTCTTGTTTGTTCTAGTTATTAGGGTTTGCTGTGTTGAATGCTTGTAGCTCGAACTTTATTGCCTAGTGATGTTTTCTAAGCCTCGTTCTTGTGGCTCGCTGTAGTTTTCTCCCGGATCTCTGGTTCTACGTAAAATTCTTGTGTTCTTTTCTTTACTACACTAGTTAACTTAGTATTGTGAGCATGCTTAACTAGTAAAAATGGCATACCAGTATGGTATCAGAGCGGCTTTTAGCTTAATCTGTGTACGTTTAAGTTGATTTCATAGCTACTTGTGTGCTTGATAATCTAGGTTAGTGACTACCTAGCTCATATTCATAGTCGAGCCTTAAACAATCACTGACCATATTAGTAGATCTGGTTTTAGCTTGCTCACTATTGAACCAAGCTGAAATCAGTTCTGCTTTGTTTGCTCAACAATATTGATTCATGTTTGACTTGATCCGCCTTATGGCCTATTGCACCCTATAGCAAACACGATTCACTTTTAGTTAGATAGTCTTTTAAGTTCTTTTATTAAGTTATCTTACTGTTGTTTTTAAAACTAATCAGCTCTATTTTTCTCAGGGTACTGATCTTGGAAAGTGGCTGATGGGTTGAAGCTGTAACCTTTTGATGGCAAGGGGGACTACGCTATGTGGAAGGTAAGAATGAAGTATTACTGTCGACGCCAAAGCCAAAGCTATGGGTATGGCACACGCTGATATCATTTTGAGGGTAACCGACGAGGTTGCTCGTCAGGTTATCGTCATTCTGATCCTAAAGGTCTTTAGGAAGCACTAGATTGTATCTACTTGACTAAGTCCCTGCCTAATAGGGTTCGTCTTCTGATTGGGTTGTTTACCTTTAAGATGAGTGCTTACATGTCAATTCAAGAAAAAATGGACATTTTCTTGAAACTAACACAAGACCTTAAACGCTGCGATGATGAAATTAGGGAAGATCACCAAGCTGTGATACTCCTTAATTCAATGCCTTCACAATTTAATACTCTCAGGGACGTTATTCAGTATAATAGAGATAATATATCCATATCCAAACTGTTAGATGCTATTAGACAGAAAAATGACTTCCTTAAGATTTTTAAACAGTTTGAACTAGAGAAAACTGAACTTAAAACTGAAGTAATGTTTGTTAAGAAAAAGGGTAAAATACTACACCTAAAAACAAACAAGAGTGTTTAAAAAATAACTCTAAGTTACTTATACCCCCTTAGAGTGTACCTACCGTAACAAGCAGGGACACTCAGCTAATTACTGTTTTAAAAGAAAATGGGATAATCAGAAAAAGGGTAAAAATCCTAAGGGAAATCAGAAAGGGTTCACTATTGTTCTTGAATCAAATGAAAAATATGATAATGAACTGTTGGTTGTTGGTGATTCTGATGATAGTGCAGCCTGGATACTTGATTCAGGATGTACTATGCATGCCACTCCCCTGAGGCATATCTTTAGTTCCTTCACGAAGATTTCCAGCAGTGAGATAAGACTTGGAAATCATACCTCGCTGGAAATTAAAGGAATATGAAGTGTCTTATTTAAAATGCTTGATGGGAAGGTCAAAATCATAACTAATGTGAATTGGGTTCCTAAATTAAGAAAAAACCTACTGTCTGAATCTATCTTAAATAACCTAGGTTGTAAAATCATTACAGATCAGGGAATTAGAGAGGTTATTAGAAATGATAAAGTACTAATCAAAAGTATTAACAATGGAGGACTTTATCATGTTTTAATGTCACCTGAAATTAATTCTACTGTTGTGAACACTTAAACCTAGAGATATCTATAAAATGGCATTCAAGGTTGGGCCATATAGGAAATAATGGGTTGTATCATCTGTTTGTTAATGGGTTGCTGAATTTCAAACCTGAGAACATTTCTTTCTGTGAAACATGTGTGTTTGGAAAGAAAACTGCAAACTCATTTGGTAAGTCAACTTTCAAAGCTGAAAAACCACTCGAGTACGTTCACTCTGATCCGTGGGGACTTGCGTAGGTTCCCACAATTGAAAGAAGAAGTTATTTCATGTCTTTAGTTGATCAATATTCTAGGAAGGTTTGGATGTTTTTTGTTGAAAACCAAATCTGAGGTTTTTGATCATTTTAAAGCATGGAAAAACCTAGTTGAGAGCCAAACTGATCTCAAACTCAAGTATTTGATACTTATTGCAAAGAAAATAGGATTAGAAGGCACTTTACAGTACTAGGTACCCCTAAGCAGAATGGAACTACTCAGAGAATGAATAGAACCTTGCTTAAAAAGCAAGGTGTATGCTGTTCAGTTCTGGGTGCAAGTCCACTTTATGGGGTGAAGCAGTTTCAACAGCTGCTTACCTTATAAACAGAAGTCCTTCATCTCTTGAATTTAAAACACCTCAAGAGATGTGGGCTGGAAAGAAACCAAACATCTTGCATTTAAAACCTTTTGGTTGTTTAGCCCGTGCTCACAATTCTCAAGGGAAGCAAAATCCCAGAGTTGTGCATAATGCTTGGTCATCCTAATGGTACTAAGGGTTATAAACTGTTATTGATTAAACCTGAAGGATATAAGGTTATAACCTCCAAGGTCTGTAACTTTTAATGAAGATGACTTCCCTTTTAAATCAAAACTGACTCTTAATGACTCTATTGTAGGAAATTCAGCTGAAAATGGTCTAAGTTTCATCCCTAATTATTAGGCAGTAAATCAGCAAGGACTTGGACATGAGCATTATCCAGCTTTGGGTGATGAAGATTTTCCGCAAAACTCTCACCATGTTGGTGAAAGCTTCGTAAGTCATTTATCTTCCAGTTCTGATAATGACAATGATGATGATAATGTTGGTTTGAATGCTGATGTTAATGTTGTGCATGCTGATGATTTATCTGAAACTGATGTTGTTGATATTCCTTCTGAGATTCAATCTGATGTTGTTGATATTCCTGTTGAGGGTCAATCTGATGTGCCTGATGATGTTGTTTTTGGTTCTCATGCTTTGAGTGATTATATGTTAACTAGGGATAGGGAGCCTAGAATTAGGAAGCCTAACCCTAAATATAAGTCTAATATGTTTGAATATGCCTGCTTGGTTGCTTCTGAATGTGCTAAATTTATTACACGTAATACTTATGAGCAAGCTATGACTAGCAAGCAATCAAATGAATGGAAAATTGCCATGACTGAAGAAATTAACTCAACGCATATTAATGGAACCTGGATATTAGTTCCTAGGCCTAAAAATGTTAAACCTATAGACTGTAAGTGGGTTTACAGAATTAAGCAAGGCTCTAGTGAAACTTAACCACCAAGGTCTAAAGCCAGACCTATAGCTAAGGGTTTTAAACAAAGAGAAGGGATTGATTACAGTGAAATTTTTGCGTCTGTTGCTAAATACAAACCAGTGCGTATGTTGCTTACTATGAGTACTGTGAATGACTGGAATTTAGAACAAATGGATGTAAAAATCGCTTTTTTGCATGGTTACTTGTTAGAAACTATTTATATGTCTCAACCTAAGGGATTTATTGACAAAAGTTACCCAGAGCATGTCTATTTAGTTAAGAAATCCATTTATGGTCTAAAACAGTTCCTAGGCAGTGCAACAAGGATTATATAAAAGCAAGTTTGACACATGTTTATACCTGAAGAAACCAAAAATGTCATGTATTTTGTTTGTGCTTTTATATGTGGATGATTTATTATTCATTAGTGATTCTGTTGCTGAAATTAGGAAACTAAAAGAGATCTGAATTCTTATTTTGATATGAAAGATCTAGGACAAGCACAAAAATTCTAGGAGTAAAAATCATTAGAGACAAAGAACATAAGAAAATGTTTTTGCTGCAAACTGATTACATTGACAAGGTTCTTGATAGGTTTAATATGAAACATGTTAAGGCAGCTAATGTTCCCTTAGGAAGGCACTTAGAAGATAGAACTAACCAACAAAGAATGCCCTGTTACTGAACTTGATAAACAGAAAATGAACATGATTCCATATGTTGTAGTATGATCTATAATGTATGCAATGCTTTGTACTCATCCAGACTTGTCTTTTGCTATCTGTGCATTAAGTAGATATATGGCTAATCCAGGGGAACCCCATTGGACATCCATGAAGTATTTGTTTAGATATCTTAGTGGAACTAGGACTTTGGACTGCGTTATGCATTGTATGATAACTGTGAGCTGCAGGGATAGGTGGACTTAGATTATGCCAGCAATAAGGTTAATCAAAAGTCCACAACAAGCTTCTTCTACACTTGGGCATGTAATGTTGTTAGTTGGAAGTCTCAGCTTCAAACGATAGTGGCTCTATCATCGACTGAAACGGAGTATATTACTGTCATTGAGGCAACAAAAGAAGCCTCATGACAGAGATTTGGTGAATGAGCTTACTAGTTTTAATATTGTGCCTATGATCAACACTGATAGTATGAGTGCTCTACGCTTATGTAAGGACCCTGTATATCAAGAGAGATCACAGGATATAGAAGTCCATTATCATTTCATTAGGGAACTCATTGATTCTAAAACTGTCATTGTTAGAAAAAGTTTGGGAGATTTAAATCCGGCAGATTTCGGCGCTAAAATTGTTTTAGCTAGTAAGTTCACCTTTTGCAGGTCTGCACTTCATATTGGAGACGCTGGCTGAGCAAGAGGTTCTTCATCAAGTCTCGTGAGCCGATGACAGTCAAGAGGTTCAGGGAACTCAATGGGCAATTTAGATTCTTGCAGTTTAGAGTCTGTACTTTTATTGTTTTTAAATATGGTATGTACTGCAATGGTTTGCTTGTTGTGTGATGAGTCCGTAATGCATAATAGCTCAAGTAGTGTCTTTGCTGAGCTAAGAATCAGAGTTTGAAATGGCATAGCTTAGTTTTACGACTGGTAACTTGAATGGTTTTTAAGGTTCTTGCCAAAAAATGGGGAATAGGAGCGCAAATTATGATCCATATTCCTCAGGTTTTGGCTAAGAACTATTTGTTCTTTGAGCTGAGTAACAGTGCCTGGTTCTAAGGATTTTGTGTTTTGCCACTTTATATAAATAACCTTAACATTATGGCCAAATCATAATTATCCAAAAGTCAAGTTTTTTTGTTATTTGGTTCAATTAACAAATCAAAGGGCTCAAGTGCAAATATTCAAGTTTACAAATATTTTCACTTCTGCCCACTATAAAACCTACACTATAGTGCAGCTCCTAACTTGTAACACACTTTCAAACCCCAAGAATAGAGACGACACAGCAATGACGAGGCGATGCTGCTGGAACAGAGGCTTATGGATGGCGCTTGTGACTCCAGACTACTCTGGGGCCTCACAGTGGCTTGAACTGTCCTTCTTTAGTCTAATAGCTGTCTTGTTTGGTTTGTCTTGTTTATTATAGTTATTAGGGTTTATTGTGTTGAATGCTTGTAGCTCGAACTTTATTGCCTAGTGATGTTTTCTGAGCCTCGTTCTTGAGGCTCGCCGTGGTTTTCTCCCGGATCTCGGATTCTACGTAAAATCCTTGTGTTCTTTTCTTTACTGCACTAGTTAACTTAGTATAGTGAGCATGCTTAACTGGGAAAAATGGCATAACATTAGTCTTTTTATGCATTTGGGCATTTGTCGTTTGTGCACGTACTGAATTCAATTTAAACTAGATCGTAGATAAACATTACAAGTGGAAGAGACGCTTGATTAGAGATGCTTGATTGGAGATACTTGATTCGAGAATGCTTAACTGGAGAATGCTTAAGAAAGATCGAGAGTGCTTGATTAAAGATAAAAAAAAGTTTTTGTCGAAAATCACCCCTCCAATATGCCAATTTGAACAAAACCACCCTTTCAAAAAAATTTTGACTTAACCACCCATATATATGGATACTATTTAATATGACTTTTTTAACAGGTCAACCACTAATTATGACCATTAACTTCAGTTGATTTATACTAAAAAAATGAGTTTTTTATCGAAAATCACCCTTTCAATACCACAATTTAATCAAAACAACCCCTTCAATTTTTTTGACTTAACAACCTACATACAAATATGAAAACTATTTATTATGATTTTTTAATAGGTTTACACCGTTGACTTTGATTGACTTATAGTAAAAAATAAATTAAAATCATAATTTGTAATTTACAGACTAATTACCAAATTAAATTCTTTGATTTTGGTTGGCATATCCACAAAATCAATTTTATTGACTTCGGTTACTTACCAATGTACGGCCTAATTATTTTAATTAATTTACCTAATTGGTAATTTATAGACTAATCAATGAAATTAATTGAAAATCCTAAAAATAAAATTTGTCAAACTCCTTTTACCATATGTATTTGACATAAGCCCTTTACGACCGATCTCGATCCTAGAATTTCAATGAAATATAATTCGGTATAAGAAGTTTGATGAATTTTGTTTTTAAGATTTTCAATTTATTTTATTGAGTAATCCTTAAATTACCAGTTAGGTTTTATAGTAAACAAAATTAATTAGTATAATTAGTTTGTAGTTTTGGTAAGTCAACCGAAATCAATGAAATTAATTTGGTAATTAGTCCGTAAATTACCAATTATGATTTTTATTATAAGTCAACCGAAGTCAACGATGCAAATCTATTGAAAAAGTCATCTTAAATAGTTTTCATATTTGTAGATGGTTAAGTAAAAAAATTTGGAAGGGGTGGTTTTGATTAAATTGTAGTTTTGGAAGGGTTGATTTGGCAAAAAAATATTTATTAATTCTTTTATAAGTCAACCGAAGTCAACAGTCATAATTATCTGTTGACCTATTGAAAAAGTCAAATTAAATAGTTTTCATATTTTTGGGTGGCTAAGTCAATTTTTTTTAAGTTGTGATTTTGTTCAAATTGACCTATTAAAGAGATGATTTCCGGCAAAAAAAATCCTAAAAAAACACCTTATATGAATCTTGAATCATTGCTTTAATTCCTTGTAGGAGCAGTTCAACAACCAGCTGTTACGCACTATAAGTTAATGATTCCTGTGTCAACTCTTTCACAGTACTGCCTTCATTTATGCATATAGCCTTTAATATATTACAAGGAACCGTGTCACAGTTTTTGAAAAATGTTTTCAGCAATGGATGAGGACCAGCCTCTGACTCCTGCTGGCAAGATATTTCTCCGGCCAGAAATAGACCAGATCATACATGGTGTGATTGGAGGTGAGGCTCCTATCGACATTGATCGGTGCAAGGTTGATCTAGCCACCTCCCTCTTCTGGCGTCACCCTCGTTTCAACTCTTTACTAGTTGCGGACCCTAAGACCGGGAAGCAGTTCTGGCGTCGAACTAAAATCGATATTGATAAACATCTCATCATTATTCCAGACCCAGTTTGCACCAATGATGATAATAATAGTAGTGTTGTTAATGAGTATCTAGCAGACTTGGCGGTCTCTTCTCCGTTGTCCACCGACAAGCCGCTTTGGGAGATACATGTCCTAGTAGCGCATAACTGCGCTGTTTTCAGGATTCATCATGCATTAGGTGACGGCATTTCACTTGTGAAGTTGCTTCTAACATGTTGCAGGAGGGCGGATGATCCTAACGCACTACCGACGATGGTTCGAAAGAAGAGGACTTAAAGAATGAAGAGAGGTACAATGAGCTAAGAGCAATGAGGAAGAGGAACAGAACAGCTTGGGGGATTGTGAAGCTTCTGTGGCTCACTCTGCTCTTCATTTTTAGGTTCATAGGAAGAGCACTGTGGGTTCGAGACAAGAAGACATGCCTAAGTGGTGGATGCGGCGTCGAGCATTGGCCAAGGAAGATCGCAACGGCTTCTTTCTGATTCAGGATATGAAGTTGGTCAAGAAAATCATACCCAACTGCGTAAGTCAATACCCTAGAACATCTAAAACTAGTGAAGTATAAAAAACTAAACACTACTGATCTTATTATCATTGAATCCATGATTCATGCAGACAGTCAATGATGTTCTGTTTGGTGTGATTTCATGCGGGCTATCGAGATATCTGGATGGCACTCATTCAAGCTTTCTCCAATGGTACTTCATAAATGGAGAATGACCTATATTTTTACCGATCGTACGAATAGCTTTAACGAAAACTAACTTATTCCGGTTTGCCGGTCTGATTTCAGCTTTGAAGAATGGGACAAAGCTCACTGGAGTGGCACTTATCAATCTAAGAAAACAGGCAGGAGTTCAGGTTTGTCTTAATGACATTGTGTATAGGACACTTATTTTGCCAAATAAATGTTTGATGTTCTTTTCTGATCTTCAGGAGCTAACAGACTTGATTGACGGCAAGACGGGAAAGGAGTGGGGAAACAAGTTTGGGTTTCTATTACTTCCGGTGACCTATCATAAAAGTGACTCGAACCCGTTGGACTATGTTAAAAGAGCCAAGGCCATGATTGATTGGAAAAAAAACTCGCTTGAGCCTCATCTGTCTTACTTCTTAGGACACTTAGCCATGAAGATATTTGGCACAAAGGTATGTAGTTCTTGCTAGTTACAGCTTGTGTAACTTTACGCGCTTCCACCTATCCTGATCTGTTTGATCTGCTAGTTTTCAAGCATGCTGAACTACCGGATCTTCTGCAACACAACATTTATGATAACAAACGTTGCCGGACCCAAGGAGCATATCACCATGGTTGGGCAAAAGGTTACTTACATGAGAGCCAGCAGCACCAGTCTTCCACATGTAACAAAAATTCTCATACAATCTTTTTTGTTACCATACTAAACATCTTTAGCTTGTTAGACATGTTTTTTTTGGAAATTTGTAGGCACTCACAATGCACATGCTGAGCTATGCTGGTAAGGCTGAAATGCAGATCATGGTGGCCAAGGACTTGATCCCTGATCCCCAAGTCTTAGCTAAGTGCTTTGAAGATGCTTTGCAGGAAATGAAAACCTGGCTCAGCTTGCCGCTGCTGATACCGCGAAAAGTGATTGCACTATTAAGATTGGCACACACTGACCGCATCAAATTTAAGTGGCCATGGTCTTGCAAATTTTACGTCTTGAACATTAGTAAAAATCAGCTATAGTCAACGGCGGTTAATCCCTGTCGGAGGATAGGTGCATCATTCAGTCATAGGAATGGAATAAGAAATATCAGATACTTACAAAAATGGTGTATCTCATTTACGTACACAAATGGTTTATCGCCCACTGTCTGTTTCTTTAATTGATTTTTTGTCGAAAATTATTCGTACAATACCACAATTTATACGAGATCATCTTTTAATTTTTTTTGACATAACCAATCACATATTTCAAAACTATTAAATATTAACACCCGAATACTATTTCCTACGATTTACGCTGGAAAAGTGACTTTTGACCTCAGTTTTTTTTTACTGAAAAAGGCGATTTTAATTAGCAAAAAGGACTACACCAAACAACACACAAATCACCCCCAGCACTTGAGGAGGCTGCAGGACACAACAACAGCACAAACTCCAGAAAAATGAAAGACTCCAAACCCAACACCAGCAAGACAACACAAAACCTGCATAGACTTCAGACCCAACAACAGGACATCCAGGACCAACAATAAAGCATTGGATAGAACAATACAATCATATTAATCAAAACTACTTTGTCATCAAATTGATCTTGATTTGTTACAGCCTTGTAATTCTTCGAATGATGCTGCAACAACTCTCCATTGAATCCTTGAATATGACTGTATTTCTGCTTTTCCATATCTCATAGATAGCGGCACATATGGTGAAGTAAACTTCATCCCTCTCACTTTTCGATTTCCACTTATGTCTCTCAACCCAGCATATCATTTCTTCCCAAAATTTCCAATTAATTTAATAGCCCAATGCGCTCAAACAACCCTTCATAACTGACATATCCCCGCACGCAAATAAAATATGATCATTCGCTAGGATACATAATTAAAGCACTGATTAATCTAATTAGGCATATACCGCTCCGATTCAGCGCTGATTCGGCGGCAAAGCATTCCGTTAGAAATGTCACTTATTATCTGATTATTTGTCCCTCTCTTGTGTTTGAACTGATGATGCGATACAAGAGATCTAATGAAACTATTATTATGACCCCTCCTCCCGCAACATTTGGAGCAGATTGAAAAATTGTTCACTGGAAATCACCATGTTTATGTAGCCACCTCTGCCTCTGTTCAAGGGATAGCAGTTCCATCTTCGGGTCAAATCAAAAGGGAGTTTCTAGGTTAATCAAAGTACAAGATAATTCAGATGATGGAAAGCACAACTCGTTGATATGGAGGATATGGGTATGAGGAGTCTAGACAACTGTGGCTAAAAGAACCTTCAGAGCACGCTGGTGAGCTCAGAATGCTCGAATTCTCACTCGCTAGGCCGATATGGCAACCCCCAAGTCCGAAAGTGAAGACTTTGTGAGAATTCACCGAAAAAGAACTCGAAAGGATCTGTCATTGTGGGAAAGGTTCGCTGATGGTGGGTCTATTGTGGAACGTGGGAAAAGAAAGGCTGCTGAGTTTAATGAATGATTGAAAGCGTGGGTGCTAGACCACTACAAAGCTAGGGATACTAAGTCAATGCTGGAGACAGGGGGTTCAAGAATCCCCAGCTTTAAAATCCTCTGGTGCCAACTGTTGATGATAGAGGAGGTCAATCAACATATGCACAATCTTCCTAATGAACTTGTTCTGATCCTTACTGACTCGGTCAATGCTGTTCTCTCTGCCTCCAACAAGTCTATCATCATGTTCACCATGCTTTTTCCAATATTCCCATATGTAGAGCTTGTCTCCTCAGCAACTCCTACTACAAATGGCCGACTCTTGTCTCCCATCAGCAGGTAGGAGGCTGCCTAGTACATGCTTTCCTTAAAACAACTTGTGAACGCTGACAAGTACCTCAAGTTCCTTCGACAGCTTCACATCATTCCTCCTTATCTATGGACACTGTTAGATAGATAACTCTTATATAAGGAGGGAAAACAAATATTAAGATTCACCCATTTGAACGTTGTGTGCTCACCTCTCTGGTCAAAAATCACCTTCCCCAAATTCAGTTTCTTCTCTTCTTGCCTCCTAGGAAAATGTATATTCCTTACTGATTTTTGACACATTAAGAATGGTTTAACACTTGTGTTGAATCACAACATATATCACTGCATGCTTTGTTAAAAGAACTGTAAATTTTAACTTTGTAGACCATTTGGAAAGTAACCTTCCTACCAGCTTTCTCGCCACTACATCCCAGTCTATACTTACAATAACCTCCTCACAGCTTATGCCAAGGTACCTAATGATCACCTCTGATGAAATCTTGACTAGGTCCCCCTGAACCATACAATTTCATAATATGTACTCGTTTTATCACTAAAATCATCACCAAAATGTTGGTCAGAGAGGTTATAGAAAATCTTGGTGATGATTTTCGTGATTAGACGAGTACATATTATGGAAATGTATGGGTCTGAGAGAGTGCGATTAAAATTTCACTAGAGGTGATAATTAGGTACCTTGGCATAAGCTGTGAGGAGGTTATTGTAAGTATAGACTGGGATGCAGTGGCGAGAAAGCTGGTAGGAGGGTTACTTTCCAAATGGTCTACAAAGTTAAAATTTACAGTTCTTTTAAGGGTTTTTTGCTGAAAAACACCCGCCCAATAGGCCAATTTGAGCAAAACCACCCCTCCAACTTTTTTTTTCAAAATAACCACCCATGAATTCAAATTTTATTTAGTGCAGCCACCCCGTCACTATTCCGTTAACTAATCCGTTAAATTTAACTGTTGACTTTGTTGACACTCATTAATTCAAAATTATATAGATAAATAATTCCTAATTAGCCATTAACCCTTAAATTAAATAATCACTAAATAAAACTAATAAAAAACATAATAATAAAATTTAATAAGCCTAATTAATAATTCAATTGACCCTTAAAATTAAATTAACTCTTGAATTAAATTAATATTTAAATTTTTTGGTTGGTTTTTAAGGGTTAATCTAGTTGAAGAGTTAATTTAATTTAAGGGTTGATTTAGTTTATGATTATTTAATTTAGTTTATGTTTATTTATTTAATTTAGTTTAGTGTTGATTTCATTTTAAAGGTCAATTTTAATAATTAAATAGGATTATTTAACTATATAATTATGTTTTAGATTAGTTTTATTTAAGGATTAATTTAATTTTAGGGTTAATTTAATTTTAGTGTTAATTAGGGGTTATTTATCCATTTAATTTTGAATTAATGAGGGTCAACTTAGTCAACAGTTAAGTTCAACGGAATTGTTAACGGAATAGTGACGGGGTGGCTACACTAAAAAAACTTTGAATTCATGGGTGGTTATTTTTTAAAAAAGTTGGAGGGGTGGTTTTGTAAAATTGGCCTATTGGACTGGTGGTTTTCGGCAAAAAACCCTTTTTGTAACAAAGAATGCAGTGATATATGTTGTGATTCATCACAAGTGTTAAACCATTCTTAATATGTCAAAAATCAATAAGAAATATACATTTTCCTAGGCAGGGAGAACAACACTGACTGAGTCAATAGAGAGCTCGGACAGGTGCATATGGAACACTGTGGAGTTGCTGGTTGACCTTTGCTATCATCTATAGTTGGCATCAGAGGATGTTGGAGCTAGAGATTTTTGATCCTCCATCATCAGAAGACTCCTATTATACTTATGTACATTGTTTTGATCAATACTTGCACCAACCTCACCTTTGATTCGTGACGGGTGGTGTACGCTTGTGGCTAAAATTTTCTATTCTGAACTTCTTCACCAGATTATTTGCATATTTGCTCTGCAAAATAAAGATGTCATCTTTCTTTCGATTCACTTGAAAAGCCCACAAGGCTCATTTGAAACTCATAAAGCATATGTTTCACTAACTGCTCTACCATCCTTTTTGATGTAGATCCAAATATATGCCATCGACATATATTTAAGCTAATATAAATTATAAACTAGTCAGTCTGATGAACAGTGTGGTAGCTTTGCTTCTTTTTCTCTCTTGCAATCAACCTCACATAATAGCTAAGTAATTTTTGTACAGAAAATTACTCTACGCGTGAATTCCTTGTGGGATCTTAACTATTCCACGTGTCACAAATTGGTAGATGATTGTTTCAACTCGTATTTATCAACATCCTCATGCAACTGAATGTATTGAAGCCAATGTAACAGAGATAAATTTATCAAACCAAATACTTAAATATAACACCCAAGCTCATCTAGAAACCTGATTAAGATAAGTTCAAATACGTTGGTTCTTCAACCAAATCAACATCCTAAGGATTAAATGTTGTGCGTTGAAGCCTCACATGTCTGACAAAAAAGGACTTTAATATTCCCTTTTATTGTTTTTTTGATAGACCCTTTTATTGTTGAGAGTTCAATAAAAGGATTAAGCTTGTGTGTTGTAAAATTGTTGCAAAGAAAATGCGTAAGTTGAGGGGTAAGTGTAATCAAAAGATTTAAACACTGTTGAAAACCTGTTGGAACAAGGTGTGAAGAAAAAACACACATATAGAGGGTAGTAGTACGGGTAAACAACAACGTCAAGGTAGTCTGTGAGATTTCATGAAGTGCAAGTAAGAATCTTTAAGACAGTTTATGATGGTTTAGATACCAATTAAAATTTTGTTGTGATCTAAACAATTGATTAGAGATATTTGAGTTTTCTTTTGAGCTAGGGATATTTTATTCCTTAATTTTAAGAAAACCCTAATCAACTCCATATAAATAAAGAGAGATACCGATCAAAGGAATACAACTTTGAGGATATTGATAATACTATGGTTATCAGATTTATACCTATAAGCCAAGTTTTGCAAGCATACTAGACGGAGTGGAGTATGAAGTTAAGCTTGCTACATATGTGAATTGAATTGCGGTCGCAATATAGCCTCTGTTCACGTCTGCATTATGGTGGTGAGTGCGAATCGTTCATGTGAAGAACAAGAGCTCAATAGATGGACTGACCTGGTAGATAACTGCTAAGAGGTCAGTACTTGCCGATGAGGAGTAGCAGGTTACAGAATATTGGGTCGTGTAATGCGCGAGTCTATCTTATACATGAACATTACAAGAGTTAACTGTTTTCCACCGATCTTGGTGTTAAGCTCCCCAGACTAAACCTTGGAGGAGCAAAAATGGGTTATAGATTATTCGTATTGGAAAAATTGGAATGAGACTATACATCAAGTCTATTAATCACCGGGCATGAAGGAATATTATTGTTCGTTGGGAACATTCACATGTGGCGGTTAAAAATGCGTGAAGTCTCTCAGAGATAACGATAAGTGGTCATCTAATTAGGAAATATCTCATTCAGCCATTGCTTGCGCACTGCATTTCATCTTCGGTGCAGTGTAATCAGATGTGTATTCACTGATCTTAGAATGTGAAGCAGCCTCAGATGCATGAGATATATTGCATCACATATGAAGGAACTGATAGAGTGAAAGAAACTCGATAGTTAACTCTGACTTCCTAGTTCAAGAATCTCAAGATGGAGGATGAATTTGTGAATAAGTTCAAAAAGAGGTTGATGGACATAGGCAATCAGTCACATGGATTGATAGACCATCCGTAATGAAAATTGGTGAAGAAGACACTAAGGGCTCTGTCTCAAAAGTTTTCCATGCTCAAAATTGCCATGATTGCCAGAAACTTCTCAAAATTTACGAGGAAACTAAATAAGAAGAAATCTGAACAAACACACTTTCCTAACGCAAAAAAATTCGAGAACAACTTCGGGAAAAATGATAAGATGCTTTGAATGCGAGGGATATGGACCTGTGGTGAGGAAATATCCTACCAAAATTAAAAGAAAAAGGCCTTTGTTGTAAGCTTCAATGTTTCTGAATTGAAAAAAGGTAAGCTATTTAGCACTGACTACTAGAGCAAAGCTAACGCATGAAAAGATGGTGAAGAGGATGGCACCCATTCAACGACAGTGACACAGACACTGAAATATTTGAGGAATCGATTGCTGATAATTATTGAGCGATGTATGAGAAGTGGCAAGAAGTAGTGGAGATGAACATGAAACTTAAAGTAGAAAAGATTGTACTATCTAATAGATGTGAGAAACTAATCGATAAATTAACTACTACAATAGAAGAATTATCAACTGCTAGAACAAAATTGAAACAACTCAACAAACTTGTCAGCATGATGAACTCAGGATCAAACGAAAAGACGTCGTTCTTTGAACAGATTATATTAATAAATAATTTTAAATATTCAAAAGGGAAAATTCATAATTCACATGCATAAAATATAATGTATATTTGTATCTATGTTTTTAACAATGGTATTATACAATATACTATATGATTTTTTTATTGTAATAAAAAACAAAATTATTTTTCGCCCCATTATTTTAAGGAAAATATATATAATATTTCGAAAAAAATTACAGTAGACCATTATGAAAATTTCAGATTAACTTTATAAAAAAATTAAAATATTGTCGGCTATGTTATTTCATTAATCAAAATCTTTGAAACATAACGAAGAACAATATGACCAAAATTATATTCTAAAATTTTTTAATTGATCATGGAAATCAATGGTACGTACAATAAATGATGAAAAATTTATTCATATCATATGATTTGAAAGTATCTATATTTTTGAGCTTAAACAATTTTTAGCATTGCTCTAAGGAAGAAGTTCATGTAAGACATCATCAATTATATGTCAGGTGGTTGACGCGATTATAATCGTTGATCTACATCAATCCAACGGTCGACATCAATAACGCTTAACTCAATTGCCCCTGCAATTTGTGCATATATATCCTAAATTTAATTGTAAATCAATTAATCACAACCATCAGATTTAAAGAATCAATGGTTAAAATAATATCTTACCGTCTTACATAAACATACTGCCTCTCATGATGTCAACTCTTGCTCTAGATATTGTTAATTACATTAAGATGAATTTAACCATATCGACTTTCCGGTCCATTCCAACAATGTGTTGCCCCAAATTTATTACATTTGGAAAACATCTTGTTTTCATGTTTTAATTATGCATTTATATTTAATCACAATTACCAGTTTCTACTCTTCATACGTAAAACTAAATACAATTTATCATGTAATAAACGATAAATATGTGACACAATCAATAAATGAATGTCTCATCATTTCCAAAACTTTTGGATATTTTCAAACACACATCTTTAAAGCAATGTTTTTAAATTTGAGAGTATCAAATACAATTGCGAAAAGAGAGTGAAAGAATTTTGGAAATACAGTCATGTTTACTCGTTTAGTATCAATCTACAGTGTTGGAACTTTATTCTTTATAGCTTTCATCTTTATAATGACAAATGGTGTTATCTCGGAGAACTTGCTTATTGATTCTATTTGTAAACGAACTAATTTTTTCGATTATTGTAAAACAACTTTAGGTTTACATTCTCGAATTAAAGAGGCAAACAAGTTTGATATGGGTTTGATCTCTTTAGACTTGATACATTCACAAAATATTATTGCCATCATGTATTTAAGAGCTGCCCTGGAGAAATTCAATTATGAGAGTAACCTAATCAAGCTTCAAACTTGCAATGCTACTTCGTTTTCAGTGAAACACAACATGTCGGCGGCGAAAATATTATGGAAAGACTTGAATCTGAATGAAGCGATGAGTACTACAACAAGTAATATTGAAGCATTAGAAAAAACATGCAGTAATTACTGAAAATGAGGAATGGGGAGTTTGTACATTGGGAAATTCAAAACTTGATTCGTCGTATGCAAATTTTTGTTGCAGTGTGTGAGTTTAATTTATATTCTATTGCTCCATAGATGAATCTATTTTACCAAATGTCAAACTGTTTAAGCATTATTGGAAAAAATATATCATATTGATGGGTTTATTATCGAATTTTTCTACGCAAATTTATACAACAAGTGTAATGTTTGTTTGAAGCATTGGATATTAACATTTTGATAATTACATGATTTAATAGTTTGTTTATTTGCTGGACTTGGAAAGACAAGTATGAATAATAATAATATATACCTTTTAGTTGTAATCTATCTTTCTATGTGAAATTATGTTTATCAGTATGTCACAGAGTTATGCTCAACCTCTGTTCCAATCCAGCTTAAACAGTACTTGTGTTTATTAGAATATGCAAAATTAAGTGTAGGGATGCTCAAATTGGACCGAGACCGCCAGACCGAACCGAACCGACAAAATCGGTTCTGTCCGAACCGAGACCGATTCGGGTCGGTCCACGGTCCTGAAATATTGGTTTTTCGGTTTTCGGTCCGGTTCGGTCCAAACCCGTCGGGTTTGCGGTCCGGACCGACCGGACCGATTAATATTTCTTTTGTATATTTTGATTGAATTATAAGCGATAAAATGTGGCAAACGGGGTAAAAAGTTTGTCAAAAGGTGCATACACAAAGAACCAAATGTCGAATCTATTTGCAACTTCTAGTAAGGAAATAACGAAAGTGCGATTGAAAAATATTAATTTATTTATGGGTTTAAGGAATAAAATAAATGAAGTGTCGGTCCTTATACGGTCTGGACCGAAACCCGACGGGTCTGGACCGGACGGATGAGCATCGGTCCGGGTCGGTCTTCGATTCGTACATTCAAAAAAAGTCGGTTCGGTTCGGGTCGGTCCGGACCGATGAGCATCCCTAGTTAAGTGCATATTATAAATGACATAAGACTTGTTAACCCAGTTCGGCTCCTTTAACATTTAGTCTGAGGGGCTTGCTTCAAAGCCCGATCGATGGAAACGTTTTACTAAAATCAGTTCAAGTACAATTATAAATAATCTACTATTTAGAGAACTTTTACTAAAATCGTTTTACTTACGAAGCCTCTCTTCCGCAAGCACTGACCTACAGCCAGTTATCCACCACATCAGCACATAAATGATCTCTTGTTCGTCACTTGAACAATTCGCTCCACTCACCTAACATTTCTTTGCAATGATTTGAAAGTTCAATCTTCTCTTCCCCTATATTGTTGATTATACTTCTCTGTATGCAGATTGTAAAACTTGCCTTTTTCTACCTACTAATGATGATGACATAAGAAAATCAAAAAATTAAAGTCATGAGAAAATTGTGCACTAATCTCACAATGCTGAATATATATGTACAGATCTGTAAAAAGAGTTTTTTGCCGAAAACCACCCTTTAAACAGCTAAATTTTATCGAAATCACCCCTTCAATTTTTTGATTTAACCACCTATTTAGAAATCATTGAATTGTGACACCCCACCACCGATTCTGGCGTGTTTTGCCAGAAAATTGGTCGTTGACTTAGTTGACCATGATGTAAAAAAATTCACAACGCAAACTTTTCCTCACTAGGATACGCAATCATCTAGTTGTCTAATTTCACAGTGAGTCAGAATTTAAAAATCTACCATGGCATGATATCATGCTAATATTATGCATCTGTCATGTGTAATGTCAGACATAATTCATAAAATTGAGTAGCTAATGGAACCTATGAATTCTCCGAATGTTGTGCAGTGCAAGATATGGACTTGACAACTTGTTTCTTTGTTATCGCCCGTCTCATACAATTTTAATTATTTTATAAAAGGATTAATTATGGATGACCACCTTTATAATAGATTGTTTTCAACAAAACCACATGTATATTGAAATATTACATTTGACCATCTTTATAAATACCGCCGTTATCAAACAACCACCTCAGTTAACAAAGAGGTGGTTAAACGGTAACGAAAAAAATATAGAGGCCGTGAAGTGAATACTCATTATAATAGTGATTGTATACTTTTATAAAAATATTATTATATTAAAAATATAATACAGTTAATGGAATATTTGACGGAATAGTGATAAGTAGTTGTTTGGTCATGACAGACGTTCTACAAGTAGTCGAATGTGATTTTACAGTATATATGTGGTTTTGTGAAAATTGAATTATTATAAAGATGGTCATCTGAAATTAACCCTTTTATAAAAAATTACATCAAAATCTCACCTATCTATCAGCTAAAAAGATAGAGTACTTTCTAGTGATAGAATTTTAAGCTTTTGTTGTTTTCTGGTGTGTATTTCATTCAACTCTTTTAATGAATCGAAACGTAAAGGGCTAATTGCAAAAAATCACCCACATAATAGGATGTATTTCACGACACCGTCCTTATAATGTAAATGCATCAGAAGTTGTCTTTATCTAACAAAAGTGATAATTTATAGAGATGGTGAATTGAAAAAACACGTTGTGGGTGTATTATAAAAAATGATGTTGTTGTATTAAAAAGTTAATATATTTAATGGAATATTGACGAAATAGTATCAGGTGGTGCATTGCTAATGGAAGTGATCTTAAAGATAGTTTAATGATAGAGTGTAGGAGTCATAGAGATTGTTAAAGCGGCGACTTTGGATCGATTCCATTCATTCTTCTCTATTAATCATCTCTCGGTATGTTTATTTACAACCATTTGTAGCTAAATTGTAGTTTTGTTTGAGACACAAACTTGTGATGATTTATATTGAATTCTTTGTTTAATAACAATTTTATTGTCTTTTTTAAGTTCTCATATTTAATCATTTCCGACTGATTAATAATCGAATCAGAAAATTATATTCTAGCTCATTCTTCGTGAGCTTTGAGAGCTTGTTTATGAGCAAGATTTCTTTTGAAATTTTATAAAAAGGAATAAGGCCCAATTCACAAAGAAATTAAATCTTTTTATTCAAAATGCCTCCTTTTTTAAAATTTAATAATAACAAAAAAAACAAACTTTTTTACATTAATTAAAGTTTCCGCCTCAATTGAATTTAAAATATGAAAAGACCCCATTTTCTTTTTTGTTAGCCCAATCTAGACCGGTTTTGTATTAAAACATAAGTAAAAAGGTTTGGAAGTATGCTGTGCTTATGATGATGAAGTATGTCCACAAAGCATCTCATCTCATCTCATCTCATCTCATCTCATCTCATCTCATCTCATCTCATCTCATCTCATCTCATCTCATCTCATCTCATCTCATCTCATCTCATCTCATCTCATCCTGATATATTATTATCCTGCAAAATCTTTTTCCATTTCAAGTATCACAATGTGGTATACAATCAATGTTAAACGAATTCTTCCCGATGGCTGTCCTTGACATGTTGCTGATACTAAAACAATGCTACCTTTGTAGAGAAATCAATATACACACATAAATGTTCAGGCCCGTCGAATTGACTTGTTCCCATTACCGACCATTAAATTCAACACATTTATGACAAGTTCATGGCTTACGACAAGTTCATGACCTGCACTTGTGTCGGCAAGGAAATAAATGAAGACTTGAACATCACCTGCGTTTCTAACATGTTAGGTTAGCATAGAAAAAAATGATCCAAGAAAAATAGACATGGAGTCATTTGAAGACCTTTTGGTTTATTCGCTGAATGTCTCATTTAGATGAGCACAACAGTTTCTTATTGATAATCAAACAGCTCACATTTCACAAGTATGAGATCAAATCATCAAAATCATACAAAACACAAAATAAACAGATCGATTGCCTTCCCTTCCTAAGCAGAAGCAGCAACAGATCCACGCTGCTCCTCTGATGAAGGACAATAGTTTCTAATGGCAGTGAGCTTATACGGAGAAGTATCAGTAGCAAGCCACTGCTCAATAGTAAACTGCGTCTGCGCACAAGCCGTATGTACACCAGTTGACGTAACCTCAACATAGTTAACATACCATCCATGATGAGCACCGGAGCCATCCGAGGTGAGATTCAAAGCACATAAAGGTGCACTAAGACAATTCCCTCTACCACTAAAAATGTCCAAATTACCCCTCTCAAAATAATTATATCCAGGCCCCATCAATCCTCCCCAAATCTCAAGGTCATCGATCTTTACAGTCTCATTGTAGATATTGCTGAAAGTCGCGCTGATTATCGAATCAGTCCCCGCTTTGAAAATAGAGCCAGTACGGATGTAGATCGTGTACACGCAGTCGTCCGCCTGCATCGAGTTCGATTCCGTTAATCAATTATATACAGAGACTGTTGAATCAATAAGAGTGAAAGAGCTTACAGTGGATGAAGCGATAACGGAGAAGGCAAGTACGAGTAGGACGGAGATGCGGACGGCGGGTGAAGTCATGGCGGAGAGAAACCCTCGTTGAATGAGTTGAGAGAGTGGTTGCAGAGGAAGATGAAGATATGATTGGAAGAAAACGCAGCGTTTAATTGATTTGTTTGGGTGTGAATAAATGGTATTGATGTGGATTGTTGTTGAAATGTTTGATTATTAAAAATACAGGTGGATGGAGATCGGATCTAGTTAATGTTTGCCGACATGGAGAGCATATTCAAACATTATATTCTGCGACTCTTTGAGCATAAGGCCGTTTGAGTACAGATGATGGGCTCATTTTGAAGTTCAGTCAATCTTCTACAACCATTTTTATTACTTTCTAATAATATGGGTAGGGATGGACTAACAAGAACGATAAGTGTCAACAAAATTTCACTAATTCCGAAATTTTTGAAAAGTGAATGAAATGTAAGTCAATGACTTGTTAAATCCGCATAATACAAATAAATTAGAAAACAAAAATCATTGATTTATAGAAAATGACAAAAATTTGACCAATTAGAGAAATATAGATTTTTAATTCAATGTCAAGAAGAGGATTAAGATCGAGAGAGATATTATGTTTTTGAGAGATATAAAGACTTAATTTTAATCGTTGGTATGTTTAATATGACGGTTGAGGTTGAATTGATTTTCAAATAATTGGTGGTTGGATTTGCAAAAAACACGTGGCGGTTGGTCATTTAACTTATTTTGAGTTTAAATTTCGTCAGTTAAATCATTACTAATCAACGGTTGAGATTGTATCTCACTGTCTCACAAAAAAATATACGTCCTCCTTGATGTTTTCTCGTCAAGAAGATAGATATATAAAACGTTTTGAAACCCCAAATGATACTAAAAATTAACTAATCAAAAGGCACATAAGTCGGCCGTATCAGAAAAGGTGTGTAATGCATAAGGGTATCATTTTTCTTGTTCTTTTCAAAAGATCATTCTTAAGTTATATATATATTCATTTTAGTAAAACAACATCCTATAATCTTATTTTATTAATTATAATAATCATTTCACCCAAATATTAAAGCTTGACCACGGTTAAAATTGAGATATCAGAAAATTTGACGATCTTTTATGGGTCAATCTTATATCCAAAAGGGAAATAAAAATTAAGAATGGGTAAATGATCTTAAATCTACACACCATTAAAGATAGCCTAAGTTAAACAAGAATCAACACACCATTAAAGATCGTCTAAGTTAAACAAGAATCAACACACCTTGTTATCAGCAGATAATATGCTCGTTAGAATTTTATTCGTAGTTGAAATACGGGGCTCGGTTAATTCAACTGAAACTATTAGAAATCTCCAAAAATTTAGGTTGCCGGTAAAACAAACAACCAACCAAAGGATATGGTTTAAGTACTCTTAAACCACATTGTTTCAAAGATTGAACACAAATTTCTACCTAGCTAGAAATACATAAAAAGGACCGGATCGTGATCCATGCTGTCCCTAACTTAATATCATAAGCGCAAGTTCCATTTATCCATTTCATGGACCCAATTTCAAATTCAAACCTAATGGCCTATTCAGTTTCTAAGACAGTCGGACCTCAACCTCACCTCTCAATCTTGTTGAGTGATATATTGATGGCAGACACCAGATCAACTACAGACTCTTTGCATTTACCTTCTGAAGAAGTATTCGAAATAAGTTTTGATGATGTCGGGTTTGGGCTTATTGATGAAATTCGTATTGTTGGAACAGAGTCTTTGGCGCAAGCTACTGTGGACAAGACACCACTAAAGGCAAAAAGAGCAGCAGTGAAAAAGAAAAGACCAAAAACAGTGGAATATTTAGATAAAAATGAGTAATGAAGAAACCAGCCGTAGAAAGGTCAGGTGCAAGTTTTGTAAGAAATCGTATGCTACTGATTCAAACCTGAGCTAAACCACGAATCTGAAGAATTATTTTTCCATTTGTCGCGATAATCCAGCAAATGTGAAAAAAAGGTACACAAACTCAAATTGTCCTTGAGAGCATTTCTGATAATGGGGTTTAATTGAGGATTGGAACTATGATGGTATTGTGATCAAGGGGACTATTGTAGAGATGGTGATAAGGGATGAAATGTCGATTCAGTGTGTAAAAAATGGATTGAGAATGCCTTTCTAGCTACGTGTCCTCAATTCAAATGCCGTCACGTTCTACCAAACAAAGCGATTGTCTAAGCCTCTATAAAAAAGAAAGGGAAAACGGAAGGAGTTCTTGAAGGATTCATGACAAGAGTATGTGCGACCACGGATACTTAGACTTCCATATAAATGGTGAACTATATGTGTGTCACTGCCCATTTTGTGGACAATGATTGGAACTTGCGGAAGAAGATTATTAATTTTGTAAGATTAATAGTCATAAAGGACAAGATATGGGCAAGGCGCTTAAGGATTGTTTGAGATATTGGAGTTTAGATACCAAGCTTTTCACTATTACTATAGACAATGTTTCTTCAAATGACATCGCTTGCGCTTACGTGTCTGACATGACAAATAAAAGAATGGTTTTATTACTAAGGGAAAATACTTGCGTATGAGGTTTAGGGAACATATTTTGAATTTAATTGTGCAAGATGGGATCAAGTAGTATGGTGCGCGTGTCGATAAACTTCAAGCTGTAATCAAGTATGTAAGAGATTCTCTTGCTAGGCTCCATTCTTTTAGACGACTTGTTGAAAGGTGTAAGGCTGATTGCGACAAATCTCTAAAGCCTGATGTGAGTACAAGATGGAACTATATCTATGATATGTTGATTAGTGTCTTGAAACTCTAAAGCCTCTTTACTCAAATGAAATTCCTATATTGAATGATTTGGGTCTTCGTCCTTTGATCCTTGCTGGATGGAGCAAGATTGAAGTGATGATATCTTATTTGAAGGAGTTTTATGATATAACAAATCATATTTCTGTTTCTTCATGTATGACAAGCGACTACATGTGTCTTCATGTAGGTAAGATTATGAAAGTACTTAATATGATGTATCTTCATATTGATCCAATATTGAAAACTACAGCGAATGATATGAAGAAGAAGTATGACAAGTATTGGATGCCTTTGTTAAGTTTAACCTGCTTATGTTTTTTCCTACAATTTTAGATACTGTTTATAAGCTTCGAGGGTGAGTGATGCTCTTCAGATGATGTTTGTCAATGGAAATGTAGAAAATGTGGCTGCCCAAATAAAAGCGTATGTGTGGAGAATATTGTTTCCCAAGTATAAGTTGCTGCTTAGGAATTATTTGATCGATATGTGGAGTATTATGCTGTCTCGGATAGTCAAGTCCTTAGCTCATCTGATTTGCTGACAGAGGGTGCAAATGGAAGTACAAGTCGGTTACAATAGTTTAATGAACAAATGATAAGAGGAAGCATGAAGCGTGAAGACATTTAAAACCGATCAGAGTTTGATATTTATCTGGACGAAAGAGCTGAACCAAAGGAGAATATTGTTATTCTGAAGTGGTGGAGACTCAATGGGAATAGATTTTCAATCCTTTCTCGGATGGCATATGATGTACTTGCTATTCCTATAACTACGGTTCCCTCTGAAGAAACACTTAGCACGGGAGGACATCACCTCAAGAACTACTAAAGTCGACTGAAGCCTACGATATTTTTTTATTGTCAATTTTAGTATATGCAACTAAACGATCGTGTTTGACTTGACCTTATTTTCAACACTTCTAATTTCTAGTAAAAGGTTGTACAAGCACTTGTTTGCACTTAAGATTAGTTGTGTCCACGCACGCAAATAAATCCGCATAAAAAAATGAAGTATATGATTCATATACCATAGATGCAGGTAACTTTTGTATATGAAGTCATTTTGTGTATTGTGTATGAGTCCCCTTTTATAGTTCTATTTATTATGTTTAGTCCTTTACAAAATGTTACTCATTTTAGTGTTTGTTCTTCAATGTTCATGTACATACAATTATGTGATTCATTAGATGAGGATGATGATGACGATAATTTATATGCTTGATGATGCAAATCTTATTTGGTATTTCAGTTGTTGTGCCACTAGGTAAATCATACTTGGAAATTTCATAAACTATTCTCATTTAAAAAAAGTTCAACATACATGTCTAATGTAATGACACATTTTATTTAATGTTTCACTGTTGGATGAACTGAAAAGGAGTTTTGGACTTCTTGTCAAATGGTTTAAGAGTGAAGATTTCAAAGATGGAAGTTGCTTCGCAATTGCACCTGAACTTATGGAATGAAATGCACCTGAACTAATTTTTCATTTCATGTTTTTTATGTAACTCATGTTTTCTACAATTATTAACTCACAATTCTTATGTTTCATTTTTTGTTTGTTTGTAGTTAGTTCGTACAAGTTATTTTTCAGAGGTACAATTAATTATGACTAGGTAATGTATTTTACATAATTTATATGGCATGGACCGTGAACCGGACCCTAATTGACCCAACCGATTTATTAAGGTCCGGTCCACAGTCTAGAGGCTTACAAACTCTATGGTCCAACGGTCCAAACTGGACCGTAAACCTCCGGTCGGATTCACGGTCCTCCACTTTTTACAAATTACGGTCTACGGTCCAGACCCGACCATAATGAACCGGTCCATTCCAGACCATAATGAACCGGTCCATTCCAGACCATAATGAACCGATCAGGTCAGACTGGTTGTGCATCAATATTCCTGCCTACTAAACAAGACTGAATTTATGTTCAGCATATTCAACATACCAAATCTATCAACATTAGTGGAATAAGCCACACATTCCATGATGGCTTCAGTTGGCTGGACATTTACCTGTAAGATCAATCTAAGCGCAAAACCAAAACTCTAATGAACCCTTAAACCTAAATTGCAAGATTCTCTAGTTTACCAAATTTTCACAAATGAGCGAAAAACCTAGAACTAAACGTAAACGACACAGTGTCTCAATCCTCTCTCATACGCTCCTAGGGTTTTTTAACTTTGCTGCCGCCTTGAGTGGGGGAGTGCTCCCTCTCACGAGGTGAGACCTCCTCCGCCCCGGGCTTCCTTCTTCCTTTCACGTTTCCCCTTGCTTTTCCTTCCAATAATGGCTTTCCTCTAGCATATATGCTAGCTTTCCTCTAGCTTTGAGCTAGTTTCCCTCAAGCCTCCGAGCTTGTTTGCCTTGGCTTGAATGGTGGGATCTCCGTGGTCTTCAGCCTCCGCGGCTTGGGCACTGCACGGTTGGCGGCGCTGTGGTGGTACCAAGGCTTGGTCTTCCATCCAAGCCTCAGCGTGGTGTCCGGTCTGGCAGTGGACAAGCGTCGGCTAGGGTTGCGGTTGAGTGGGTTTGTGGCGGGGTGGATGGGGCTTTGGATTGGCCGGAGCGACTGGGGTTGGGAGATGGCTGCTTGGGCGTGCGGATCGGACGCGGATCGGACGCTTGATGGCGACAGTCGGCGGCTCGATCTGCGGACTGCGGATCGGACGCGATTCATACCGCGGATCGGATGCTTATTGGCGGCAGTCGGCGGATCGGACGGCCGCTACTTCTTGCGGACGATCTGGCGCGTGGTGGACGGCGGAGGCTCGAGTGGTCTGGCGCGTGGGCGTTCTGACGCGGGGTGGGTGGCTACCTGGGCGGGCTGGCGGTGCTAGTGGTTTCCTGGCGCGCGGCGGCTGCTAGGGTTTCTCTGGGTGTCGGCTGCTAGGGTTCTGTGGCTATTGGGCTTGTCTGTTGCATTTGGGCTTGGGCCAGATCCTTCCTTTGGTCTTCTGCTTTTCCTGGCCTTGTGGCATTTTCAGTCCTTGGGTTGGGTGCTCTGGGGTTTTTCTCGAGTCCGAACGCTGTTTGGACTTCGGTGAGCTCGTTGGGATGGCGCCATTTATGGCCTGCTCTTCAATCTGTTTTTATGAGACTTCCTCGACGTAGTGTTGTCTTAGAATTTGTCCCTTCGATTATATTTCCTTTGCACGAATTGTAATAACTATTTCAATGAAATATATCTCACCTTGAATCAAAAAAAAAAACGTAAACGACACAAATACTTTACGACAAGTGTACGGAGAAAACCTCGGTCTCTGCCACAAAGGCTGAGAGTCAAATACACTACGCAATGGAGGAACCAAGAACAAAGTCACAATCATATCTTGACAAGCCATGATCGATCAAATTCGAATCAAGCCTAGTAAAATGAATAAGCTATTAAGACATACAAACTCCGAACATAACGAATCGAGAACCAATGAACCTTGCTCGCCGTAACTGAATCAGAGATGATATGCGCAGGCCGACTAACAGCTCCCTCGCGTGGCCAGAAACAACTTCTTCTCGGTCAATTACTCCTCGCGTCTTCGAATGATTCCTCGATCCTTATTGTGCAGCTCTCTTCACTCTCGATATCCAGCAGCAACAAAGAAATGATCGAAAGTTGATTTGGGATTTGGATGAACCTAATCCCAAATCCGAGATCCAATTTAAAGCTCAAACGAGGCGCGAGCCCAAACGACATTGCTGCCTCCTTACACTCAATTATCTAAACGCATGTTTACATGTTCCATGACGTTGTTCCAATAAGCTTCAAAAACAGACCCAAAACGTGCCCAGTGAGCTAGATAAGTGATAGTTATTAGTATGAGCTTCGACACCGACGATAGCTGAGGAGTTCATTGTTGACGTACGGTGCCAACACAGTGTTCTTTCTGTTCCGCTACATTTAGTTATTTTATTTTGTCTTAGTATGAGAATGAAAGTTAGCTAGAAAAGCTAACCTGCTGGGTCTCATGTCACCTAAGTACCATGATTTTTAAGATAAAGGTCCTAGGTTGTGGTGACTAGGGGACTTGGGTGGCATGCGTTTCGGACAGGCTAGACTTGTAACGGCTCGAATTGGCTAATCCGGTTGGGTCGTTACGAATTTGCCCAATACCCTGGTTTCTCGCAGTAATAATAGTTTCCTTTGGAACCAGAAGCTTCTGCCTCATAAGGGGATGATTACGAGGCATTTTAAGCATTACAAGAACCTGAATTCTTGCATTTACCCTTATGCATACCTTTAATCAAGATTATCAGTTTCAACCTCACCAAGATTAGATCCGTTGTCATTAAAATCATTTGGAATCTTATTCTCTTGAACTAGAATTTCCTTAATTTTATCAGTGCTCATCACATCTAGCTACTTCTTGAATTAACTTCCAGAAGTCATGAAAGTTCTCTTTAAGAGACATTAGCATTCAACTTGTAGTTAAAAAATCTCCCTACAACCCCAACAGTGTTAGAGACATTCTTATCTAAATATATTGAAACTAATTTATCCCATACCTTTTTAGGATCATTGATATCCATTAATTGCCTTGCAACTTCATCTGTTGGCCTCAGCATCAATGTCCGTTGGCCACTCCTTAGTGTTAGCCATATCACATTTCTCCTTCCCAAAATCAGATTCATTCTATACTTCCACACAAGAAGGTTTGAAGCTCCACAAATGGCTTTAGCTTGACCACATCAGCCATGATCCTTGCAAGAAAACAGCAAAAGATAGCAGATCAAAGTTCTTGCAATAAAAGAGGGACTCAAAGCACAAAAAACAGTCAGCAAACTAGCTAGGTTCAGCAAATTAAAGTGCAAAACAAATTATAGCAAATATGAGACAAACAAGCAATGTTAAAGTCAAAATAGATGCGTTAAATTTTTAATGACTAGGCACTACACACTAACCAACAAGAATGTCATAACTAGTCAAGTACAGCAGCTAGAATGCCCAAGACCAAATGCCCAAACTAATATGCAAAGATTAATGATTTCCAATAACGTTCTAACCAAGATCCAATCAAATCTATCTGGAAAAGTATCAGCCGCTTTGGTACCAGTTTGGAAGATCAATCTAAGCCCAAAAATAATAACTCAGATGAACCTTAAAACCTAAATTTCAAAAAATTTAAGTTTACCAAATTTCCGCAAAGCACAAATGAGCTAAAAACCTAGAACTGAAAGTAAACGACACAAAGAATTTAGGAAGAACCGGAGTGCGCGAAGAAAACCTCGGTCTCACCGGCAAAGGCTGAGAGTCAAATCCATTAAGCAATAGAGGAACCAAGAACAAAGTCACGATCAAATCTTGACAAACCAAGACTAATCAAACTCAATCAAGCTTAATACAATGAATAAGCTATTCAGACATACAGACTCTGTATAGAACAAATCAAAACAGTTATCAACAGTTGAGATTGTGTCTTGCCGTCATACAACGGTTGTCGGTTATAAATATCAACCATTAGATTGAAAAATATTAACGGTTGAGATCGTGTCCTTCAAATTTACAACATATGAGTGTCCTATTAGAACTCATTCCATTAGATATAATACACACAATACACTGTTGACACAAAAGTAAAAAATTCGTTCATCGTTCCACCTAAATAGAACTGTTGGACCAGCCAAAATACAGTTTGGATCAGTGAAAACTCAAATAATAGATGAAATTCGTTAAAAACATATTGATCAACAATGTACAAGAATAAAAGAGCTTGACAAATGTGAAACAATGGAATATTTTACCCTTAAATGGATTGTGTTAAATTCCCAATTTGTATTGAGTTTTCTGAATATTATTATAAGAAAATCACTCAATTTATTTTCATATACATCAAGCCCAAAATTCACAGATTTTGCACTCCTCCGTCAATTGCTGCTTCTCCTTCAATTCGACATTGTATCTTACTCTTAATCTGCAAATCACAGTTGGTGGAAAATCATGAGATTTGTCTCGTTATCATCGTCTAGTTCTCTAAATCCACTATTAGTTAAAAATTCATATCAAATGTGCACTTCAAATTACAACCGCAAATTAAACATTATGGGTAATAAAAAAAATTAAACATTATGGGTTTTTTATGTGGACAAGGGTATTTGTAAAAATTTATCACGATTTCAATTGTTCACTTTTAAGGTTCTTAATCCGTCAAGACATAAGTTTGAGTTTGGGTTTTTGAAATTTTCTTTGATAAATTTTCAAATCTTTCAAAAAGATAACTAAGGGTCCATAGCTCAGTGGTAGAGCAATTGATTGCAGATCAATAGGTCATCGGTAAATTTCAGAAAACCACATATTTTTAGAAAACCACGATATTAAAAATTATTCGTATAAACTATTAAGCCATCTTTACTATACATCAATTTGATTATACGTTAAAAATATTCATATTGAGGGTTAACTTCCAAGAGGACATTAAGTATTTATGAGACATTTGGACAAAATTTCAACCGTTGATTTGGTCAAGTATTTATGAGACATTTGGACAAAATTTCAACCGTTGATTTGGTCAAGTATTTATGAGACATTTGGACAAAATTTCAACCGTTGATTTGATGAATCTGACGGTTGAGATAAAAGTTAGTTTTTATTAAAATTGGCGGTTGGATTTGCAAAAAACACGGGGCGATTGGATTTAGAGGTTTTTTTACTTTTAATCTCATCCGTTGGATTGATAGAAATATAGAAATCAACGGTTGAGATGTTGTCTCTCCGTCTTACAAAACTTTAGTTGTCTCCCTCGAACCTTTTCCTTCATATTGATTGATGATTATAAATATTTAATAAAGCAAGGTTAGTAGTTTTTCACAAACATTAAACAAAACATTATATCAGATACATGTTTTAGCAACAATATATTAAACTAAATATTTAAATTTATGTTTTATTAATATACATAATAAAAGTGTTACTCATCCCTTAATTTTATGAAAATATATAAGAAAAAGTTCGAGAAGAACGTATAAGTATTTCTAACACGATGAGACACAATCTCGATCGTAAATTATTCATAATCCAACGGCTGAGATTTAATCTAAAAAAACCATCAAATCCAACCACCCAATTTAAATAAAAATCTACTTAATTTCAACCGTCGGATTAATTAAATCAACTGTTGAGATTTTGTCCTCTTGCTTACAAAACTTATCGTCCCTCTCGATCCATTCCTTTTATACATATGTATATTTATTTATTAAAATAATGTATGGTACACTCATGAAAATTTTGCAAATAAATGATGAAATGTTTGCAAATAAATTATGAAAAAATAATTCATCATTTGATTTATTAAATTTTGTACTATGTTTCAAGAATCATTATATATTATCTCATAATCCAAAATATTCATATCATGTGGTTCATGGATTTGGATCATATGCATCGAAAGCTATTTTTTGCGAGTCAAAACTATATAGTTTTACCTAGGGTTTAGTCAAAACTATATAGGGATATATTATAAAACGTCAAAACGACGTCATTTTGATACTCACATCAAATAGCATTTCAACACCAGATCGGGATCTGAGGTTCATGAAATGATGTAATGTGATTCCATGAACTTATGCGTTATTTTATGAAAACAAAAAATATTTATATTAAATGATACATGGGATAGTACACTATCATGGACCTAAATATACTATTTTTTTTAAAAAACGAAATATTCATACCATATGATTCATGAAATGATTTACTATGTTTCATGAACCATATTGTTTTATTTGAAAATAAAATATATGAACGAATCAAGCGATAATTATAGTTTTTAAAATCATATATTTTTTTTATAAATAAAACTATATCATTGGAATAAATATTCAATATGAGCATATTACCATAATTTATTTATAAATTTTGTCTTCATTATATCTAACTGAATATATATTACTATTAAACTAAATATAACAAATATATATACTGTTAAATTTTAATCGAGTTGATCACGAACTAAACAAGTTGAATGCCATTATGTTCAAGCTTTGCTCATTTAATTATAGGTGTTATATAGGTAATTTTTCTATAACTATGTGTCATATAAGTGATTTTTTTATATTTAGCACGAATAAAAGTATTTAAAAAGGGTATGTAATCATGCATTTAACAATTCTTGTATCGGAACTGTATCGAGGTGGTAGACAGCTAACGACATAATTTATAGAGGTTATTTTCTGTAAATACATATTAAACGGGATTTTTCTATAATTATGGATGTTATCTAGATGAATTTTTGGAAATTACCATTACCATTTTGGTTTAGTAATGCCTGAAAGTATTTTGGTAAACTTTAAAAAATGACCAAAATGCTTTTTGTCTCAAATTAGTTTGGTGATAAATTTTTGGGATACTTTTATCAATATATTGCTTTTTAAGTCGTGATTTTTGATGTACACCTCCTTGTGACGAATTCAATAAATTTAATTTTAGATTTTAGTAAAATTACGTAGTTTTATTTCAGTTTGAATAAAATTACGTAGTTTTCAATCCAATGTAACATTGGTTGTAGACTGCAACATATCTGAATTCCTTGAGGTGGGGCAATTTACTCGGACTTTGTTAAGGACGAGTGCATTATATATTTTCCTAATGATATGACCGGAGACTCAAGATTTATAGTAAAGAGTATGAGGATGGGAAAATTTCGACATAACAGTTCGGTCACTGTCGAATACGTCAGCACTCTTTAAAATTGTTATGAAACTTCGCAGTTCCGTTTTAATTCAAATCATGTTCGGTAGTTGAATACCACTTCGCTCAATTAATTTTGACTAGTATTTTGTTCCACGGGTAAATCTATGCATAGTTAGTGAACAATATAGGTAGGATAATTTAATTAACTATATTTTTAATCAAGTAAAATATAATAAAGTAATTATGAAATTGAATAGGGGTATTTAAGAAAACCAGAGTTTGGCTTCAAAAATAACTTCTAATAAGAGGCTTTGCGCTTTATATATAGTAGAGATTTTTACGGTAATTATGGGTATTAACTCAATAAGTGTTTAAATGTTTGCTGAAGTTATGGTTTTTTACTTGCACGCTCGATGGATTGTTTATGGTGGTTTTTGAAGCTTTAGAGTCGATTGTCTTTTGCAAATGTATTTTTCGTTGATCTCATGTTAATGTCATTCAAGGATTTCATGACTTTAAAATTTGAATTGGGTGAACAAGTTTTTATGTTTGTGTTGCTCATTCTAGCGATCGGCCTCCTAATGGTGTGAGTGTCCCGTACAAGGATCCGCTTAAGCAGACTGTCTCAGTTGAACCCTAACTAAAACTCAGATCAAGAACTTCAAGAACTTCAAGAACTCTAACTAATGAACAATCGATTTACCCTGGTATCCTGGTTGAAACTCAGTCAACCAGACTAATCCAGCAAGAAAGAAGTTCACTAATGATGAAAGTGTTTACAATTACACCGATCAAGCCCAAGCTTCCTATCTAATCAATTTCTTGATTCGAAACCAATCTCCGACCAAACCTCTCTTCTCAGACTACCAGCTAATCGACTACTTCAATACCTAACACTATCGAAGCTTCCCGCCGACTACAGCACACAGCCTTTGATTGATTTCTCGGACGCAGATTGAAGAACGCGATTTTGAGAACGAAGACGATTGTGAAGACGAATTGAATTGATTCCTCTTATGTAGCGCGCGCCTGCCTTGGTTTAAATACTCCTTCATTAAACTGACACGTCAGCACCACGTCAGCAATAATAACACTTATCCAAACGCCACACGCTCCAAATATCCACGTCACTCTTGCATCAACACTCTCTTGCTTCAGCATATCTGATCTCTTACATCAGCACATCTGACGCAAACCTTGAACAGAGCTTGAACAGAACAGAATTCCAGCCAATTGTCAACATTCTCCACCTTGGCTGTACATTCCTTCCATCACAGTAAACTTCCTTCTCTATCGTTATACCTCCTTCAGTCTGATCCTATTTAGGCACAACCAAACTTGCTTACGGGAACTGGTTTAGTCAACATATCAGCTGGATTTTCCAAAGTATCAACTTTTTCAACCTTAACCTTTCCAGTAGCAACAACCTCCCTGACAAAATGCATCTTCACATCGACATGTTTTGAACGCTCATGAAACACCTGATGTTTAGACAGATGGATTGCACCCTGACTGTCACTAAACACTTCAACACAGCCTTGAGCAAGTCCTAGCTGACTAAGCACACCTTGTAACCATAAAGCCTCCTTAACAGCGTCTGTTATTGCAATAAACTCAGCCTCAGTTGTGGACAAAGCTACCACAGACTGTAATCCAGCCTTCCAGGACACAGCAGAGCCAAACACATTAAATACATAACCTGTCTGAGACTTTCTTGAGTCAAGACTTCCTGCAAAATCTGAATCAACAAATCCTGATACAACCTTCTCTGCTTCATCAGCTCCACCGTAACATAAACCCAGATTAACTGAGCCCTTCAAATACCTCATTATCCATTTCACAGCCAACCAATGACCTCTTCCAGGATTAGCCATGTATCTGCTTACCAGACTTACAGCACTTGCCAGATCAGGCCTAGTACACACCATAGCATACATGAGATGGTATGTTTCTCATCTCAAACTCCTCATCCTCATTCTTCGGACACAGATCATTACTCAACTTAAAATGAGGTGCCAAAGGTACACTCACCGGTTTAACATCAGTGAATCCAAACCTATCCAGCACTTTCTTCAAATAACCAGTTTGCCTCAGACACAAAGTACCTTTTGCTCGATCTCTAGAAATCTCCATTCCTAGTATCTTCTTAGCTTCTCCCAAGTCCTTCATTTCAAACTGAGTCTTCAACTGATCCTTCAGTTTAATTACCTCAGCCTCATCCCGACATGCAATCAACATATCATCGACATATAACAACAAATAAATGAAGTTACCCTTTGTCAATTCCTTGTAATAAACACACCAGTCATAACTGGATCTGCTGAACCTCTGCTTGAGCATGAACTCGTCAAATCTCAAGTACCACTGCCTCGGAGACTGCTTGAGCCCATACAAAGACTTCTTCAACAGACACACTTTCTTGTCTGGATCACCAACTTCATATCCTTCAGGTTGACACATATGAATTTCTTCCTCCAAGTTCCCATGTAAAAATGCTGTCTTAACATCCAGCTGAGCCAGTTCCAGATTAAACTGAGCAACCATAGCCAAGATAATCCGAATTGACTTGTGCTTCACCACTGGTGAGTAAATCTCATTATAATCTACCCCCTCCTCCTGAGTAAAACCACGAGCCACTAACTAGCTTTAAACCTTGGAGCTTCATACCAGGTATTCCCTTTACTTTGAACAGCCACTGCAACTGACCAAACAGAATCCTTTGATTAAGGCTTCTTTGTAAACTAGGCTCAGCAAAATCCACTTCTTCAGCAACATTGAAAGCAAAAGACTTCCATTCACTCTCTGTATCTAATTGGCTTATTCACTTCCTTCTGTCCTGTCCTGGCCAATTGATAGTTTACTCCAGATCACTTTCATCCTCTTGGTTTCCAGGTTCATTCATCAACACCACTGGCTCCTCCTGCAATTAAATCCCTTGAATCTGCTCTGAAACAGCAGTCTTCATCCAACTCCACCTCATCAGTAGTGTTAGGATTAGTACTTACAGTAGGACCAGTATTAACAGGCAATATGGGAATATTGACTCATCAAAGATTTAAAAGGAAATATGTTCTAACTTAGAATCTCTGCTAAGGATCACCTTTTTATTACCAGGTTAATATCACCATAACTTTAACCTTTAACACCATCAGGATATCCAATAAACAACACATTTCAATTGCCTAGGCTCTAGTTTATCTTGTTTCACATGCACATATGCTAAACAACCAAACACCCTGAGCATACTATAGTCCACAGGATAATTATTCCACATTTGCATTGGTGTTTTATTATCTATAGCAGTAGATGGACACCTATTAATCAAATAACAGGCAGTATGTGCAGCTTCAGGCCAAAACATTTTAGACAAACCAGAATGAAATAACATACAATCTCACCCTTTCTAGAATTGTCCTGTTATATCTCTCAGCCAAGCCATTCTGTTGGGATTACCAGGCACTGTATGGTGTTTCACACAATACCTTCAGCCTGCAAAACTTCAAGAAGTCAGTATTCAAATACTCCAGACCATTATCAGTCCTGAGTTTCTTTACCTTCTTACAGTTTGCTTTTCCACAGACAGTTTCCAAGTCTTGAACACATCCAAAAGCTTCAGTCTTATGAACTAGAAAATAAATCCAAACTCTCCTAGAATAAGTCATCTATTAAAGTCATAAAATAGCTCTTGCCTTTTAGGATTTAGTTCTAGTAGGCCCCCACAAATCAGAATGTATATAGTCAAGCACACACCTATGAACCTTCAGACCTATGCATACTAGTACCAAAACTAGACTTGCTAGATTTCCCTAATACACAATTCTCACAGAAATCAAGTTTCTTTATTTGATCTCTTCCTAGACACCCCATCTGTGACAGTTTTCTTAAGCCATTCTCACTAACATGACCTAACCTCAAATGCCACAATGCAGTCCTATCATCACCTAGGCTGTGTAAATTCACTTCAGGGGTCACAACAGTACTACCACAAAAGATATACAGGCCATTACTCTTAACTCCCTTAAGACCATGACCTCCACCCTTAGTGACACTAATTTCACCCTTTTCAGCTTTAAACACATAACCTAACTGATCAAGCATACCAAGGGATATCAAGTTCCTTTTCAAATCAGGGACAAACCTTACACCAGACAAAACAAAATCATGCCCACTCAGCAACTTCAACCTAACAGTTCCTTGACCAAGCACCTTACAAGCCTGATTATTACCTAGTAAAACTTTACCACCATCCTCAGACTTATAAGTTTCAAACCAAGACTTATTAGGAGTCATATGATAAGTACAACCACTGTCAAGCACCCAAGAAACACCAGCATCTCTATCAGACACAGTCAATAGTTCAGCTGAACCATAATCATCCTCAACCAAAGCTGCTTCCCCAGCCTTTGGTTTCTGATCTTTGTTCTTACGTTCAGGGCAATCCTTCCGGAAATGTCCTTCTTTATGACAATGAAAACATTAGTCTGAGCATCCCCAGGTTGTGGTTTACCTTTAGGAGCATTCTTTTGATTATCTTTAGGTTTCTTCACTTTCTTTTTACCCTTTTTGACTATCAAACCTTCACCTGCAGCATCCTTAACACCAGACTCTATCATCTTAGACCTCAATGCAGACAAGACATCATCTAGACTTATAGAGTCCCTAGAATACCTCATAGTTTCAACAAAATGAGCATACGAGGCAGGTAAAGCATTCAATATAATCAAAGCCTGATCCTCATCATCAACAAGCACATCAATGTCTTCCAACTCAATTATCAGCTTAGCAAAGTCATCAAGATATTCATCTAGGGGCTTATCATCAAGAATTCGGAAGTTCATAAGTTTACCTTTGAGAAAGACTCTGTTAGTAAGAGTCTTGGTCATGTACAAGCTTTCTAGCTTCAGCCATACCTCAGCAGCAGTCTTGAGCTTCTTCACCTGCCTCATCACCTTGTCTCCAAGATGAAGTATGATGGTGGAGTAGGCAAGTTCCAGTAGCTCCTCCTTCTGCTCTGCACTCATGGTGTCCGGTAGCTTATCACCTCCTTGCAAAGCCTTAGCCACCTTCAATTGAACCAGGATAGCATACATCCTCTGCTGCCACAGGCTAAAGTCACCAGCACCATTGAACCGATCAGCTGGGTCAACTCTCGTGAACGTCATTGCTTAATAGCCGCTCTGATACCAATTGTGAGTGTCCCGTACAAGGATCCGCTTAAGCAGACTGTCTCAGTTGAACCCTAACTAAAACTCAGATCAAGAACTTCAAGAACTAACTAATGAACAATCGATTTACCCTGGTATCCTGGTTGAAACTCAGTCAACCAGACTAATCCAGCAAGAAAGAAGTTCACTAATGATGAAAGTGTTTACAATTACACCGATCAAGCCCAAGCTTCCTATCTAATCAATTTCTTGATTCGAAACCAATCTCCGACCAAACCTCTCTTCTCAGACTACCAGCTAATCGACTACTTCAATACCTAACACTATCGAAGCTTCCCGCCGACTACAGCACACAGCCTTTGATTGATTTCTCGGACGCAGATTGAAGAACGCGATTTTGAGAACGAAGACGATTGTGAAGACGAATTGAATTGATTCCTCTATGTAGCGCGCGCCTGCCTTGGTTTAAATACTCCTTCATTAAACTGACACGTCAGCACCACGTCAGCAATAATAACACTTATCCAAACGCCACACGCTCCAAATATCCACGTCACTCTTGCATCAACACTCTCTTGCTTCAGCATATCTGATCTCTTACATCAGAACATCTGACGCAAACCTTGAACAGAGCTTGAATAGAACAGAATTCCAGCCAATTGTCAACAAATGGCATGAAAGCGGGGTTTTCTGTTCAGATCATAACAACGTTTTGGAGAGAACACCCGAAGAAATATGAGAAGAAAAACAACAATAGTAAGATAGAATAAATATTAATTCAGTATTCACGCAAATAGTTTGACTAATGTGGCGCACCAAGACAAAAGAGGAATTCACTATGTTGAATTTTTGAGACGGCTTTCAAACTTACCACTTATGCTACTCACCACTAAAATATAATTTTATATATACAAGAGTAATAAAATCATAGTAGAAAACCTTAGTGTATTTGGGCCAAGCCTGTTAGTCTCCATAACACAACAATCTCTAACATGGAGAGGTTAATTCCAATTGCGACAACTCCAACTCCAATGCTTGTCGTGCCACATATCTCCTCGTTCACGCAAAGATGCCGTTGAAATCATGCAAAACTTTCATTAAATTTGCGACATAAGTCAACATTTCAACATAATTCTTGTCTTTATTAATCTTTATAAGAGACTCCATCTCGCATTACAAGCTTCCACTTGTTTGTTTTATTTGAATTGCCCATGCATAACATTCTACTTCACATAGTCCGTCTCCAGCTGATAGTAATTAGAGAGTGGGTACCCATGAGGTGGACTAACGTTTCTTGTTGACCTCCTCACCACCTGTTTTGGAGTTCTGGGTTATTCCTTTTCTCTTGTCTGATTCGATATCTAACGTCACTACTTTAGCATATTAGCTTTTTCGTTTCCTGCACTAGCAAAATTCTTGTGTAAAATCTGTTCATTGAACACAACATCATCGCTGCGGAAATTTGTTGTGCTATTCTAATCCTAAAGATGATAACCAAATCATCACCATCATAACCAACAAACGTACACTTTATAGACTTTGCATCGAGTTTGTGACGAGGACGTCGTTGAGTGCGTCAAACTTAAATTTATTATTTTCCTACAACCTAGCAAGCGGCAATTAGGGTCGAACCCAAGAGAGAGCAATTTAAGTCAAGAGTATATTTTTTCTACTAATAATTCCAAAAGGGGGGTTTTGAAATAATTGTTTTAGTATCAAGTAACAAATAATGTAACATTATCAAAACACCAATTCAAAGAGTTGTTTGCAACATAAAATAATTGTTACCATGTAAAAATCATGTGAATTTATTTAGTTATTCCCGCTAGAGACACAACACACATACATCCGCTAAGATAATATGCAAATAATTATATAAAATCCTTATCTTCTATTAACCGCTAAGTTCTCAAGAAGAATGATAATAACTTGAATAAACAACACAATAGCTACACCGCTAGGCTTTACTAGAATAAAATCAAACAAGCGTCATACAAGACATGTTAATGTAGTTCACCGCTAGGCTACGCTAAACAAACATTCAAGCATGTAATTTGCATCAAAGAATTGTAATAAAATTCACACAAAATAATCATTAAATAATAATCATCAACATATGTTCACAAATAACTCCCCAAATTGGTTGAGTTTAGTTACACATATGATTCATCACAACAAAATACAAGAAAATAAAAGAGAGTTTGTAAGTAAGAAAATTGTCACAAATTTGATGAGGAAGATGTGGCTTTCTTTATCTCCCTCCATTGTCACTACAGCTTGAGAATGAGATGGTTTCTTCTCCAAAAATCCAGATTTCTTCAAGTTGCAAGAGAGCTCCAAAAATGGTTGAAAATGGTGGGGAAATGATTTTTTAAGAATGAGAACAAGGGCCAAATGATGGCCGATTTTTTGGTGTCTTCCTCTCCTCCTTTTATATGCATTTTCATCATAAATTGCATAAAATTCCCCCCTCATTTCTTGTGTCTCAAATAATTTATTTGTCTCATTTCCAAGGTTGCAAATAAATGCATTTTGCAATTTTTGAAACTGCCACTTAGGGTGAAGAATTAAATTCCACGGAGGGTGAAGAATTATCTAAATTCAATACCACCATAAATTTATTACCCTCCGCGGGGAACCAGAAATTCAGATTTTTTGTCTTTTGCTTGCATCTTGTAATCTACATCTCAAATATCTTCAATTATATCCAATACCAAATAAATCTTGTACATCTATAACATGAATCACACACAAAACGTAAAATAGTACATGATAAAATTTATAAAATTATGAAATTTTTTGTTTTGACGTATCATATAAATACGCTTTATCAGTTTGTTGAGCTCTTCGTTAACACTCTAAGCCTCCTGAGCTCTTCGTTTCCTACACTAGCGAAATCCTTGTTTAATATCTGTTCGTTGAGTACAACATCATTGTTGTGGAAAATTTTCCGTTGTTCTCATCCTAGAGATGATAATCAAATCATCACCACCATAACCAACAAACGTACGCTTCACACACTTTGCATCAAGTTTGCTTCTTTCAGCATCGGAAAAAGACAGATTTAACTCTTGCCACTCTACGCCTCTTATGTAATTTTATTATCCAATGGATTTGATGACCATCGATTAATTAGAAAAGCTGCAATGTTAACTGCATCTACCCAAAAATCTTTAGTAGACCACATTTCAGCCTTGTACTCCTTCTACACTCATTTAGCGTCGATTCATTCGCTTAGTTACGCCATTCTGTTGAGGAGCTCCTCTCATCCTTTTCTCCATGCGCATATTCAGTAGTCTTTGTCCTCTTTGAGTTCATACTCTCCACCATCGTCTGGTCTAAGACGTTTCACTTTCAGACTTGTGTTGATCTTACCCGGGCTTTCCACTTTTTGAAAGTGCCAAACGCGTCAAATAACTAATACCTTTCTTGTGGGGTCATTTATGAATATCATGTAATATACGTTCCATCAAGTGATGCTACTGGTGTTGGACCCCATAAGTCAGAATGCAACAGTTCAGCAATGGTCATTTGAGATTTTGAATTTTTAAGCATAAATTTGAGCAAAGGTTATTGAAAGAACAACTCAGGTTGTTGTAGACAAAAGCTAAAATTATATACACATGAAACTGAGGTAGGCCAGGTTGAAGGACTCAACGTTACCTTTTCTAATCTTATTATGGACAAACATTACAAATCGGATAATGTTTTTTTAGAATTTTTTCCATCAAACTAAACTATACCCCATTTGATATCGACAACTGAAGGTTCGAGCTGAATTCTCATTCGTAGCTGACGTACAGAGACTTTCCAATAGTAAATTATAGAAAGTTGTATTCATAATACGACTTTGCTAGAAGCAACGAGCCTCTGTGCATACCGAGTCTCGAAATGACAAAATGTAAGGCCTACTAGCTTTGAAAAAATTAAAAAACGAAAGGTATATTTGTAATTTAAAAAAAAAAGACAAAATCTAAATGATGGGATGACCAAAAAAACCTTGAAATGTTGGAAATTAAGTTGGAGGAGGAAGGATTTTTTGGTCCATTTGGGCCGGTACATTATGCATTTTTCTTCATAATATAGTTATATTATTCTTCACGCCTAAATTCCATCAAAAGGACGATCATCCACATTCCAAGCTCTGCTCCTTACTTCTCTGAGCAACTCAAAGCTTTCACAATGACTCTCTTCTTTGCGTCAATGCTCTCTCATCTTCACATAATCACTATGCAGGCTGCATATATATCTTTATTTGTTGACAAATCAACTCAGCCATTAAGCTATCCTATCACCCATCAAAGATCAACTTTGGGGAATCAAGTTTTTTAGGCGACGAAATAATTATTATGCGTAATTATAACCAAATAAGGTTATATGTTTTGTGCATGTTGCCATCTTTGATGTACACTTGACAAATTAATAATTATCTTACTATCAAAGCTTTTGTTATCAAGAGGCACGCTCAAAGTTTGGAACACAAGCTCTATATTGTTGTTCAACGTACAAGTTTTTTTTTGATTAAAAGGCCAAAAGGCCGAAGGTACATTTAGAGAACTTAAAAGGCTAACTAAAAGTTAGTCTGACTCAGTCTAGTCTAGAGAATTAGAAAATAGAAAATAATGACTAAACCGAGTACTTTGCCTCGGTACCCATAAAAAATAATGACAGAAACTAAGTGAGCACTATAGTAAAGTAAGTCCATGATGACCCGCTTCCAAGAATGCAGTGATAATAAAAAATAACTGCGGTAGACATCCAAAAAGATATTCTCGGTCGAGGAACTGATCAAAGACTAATTGTAGCAGGTTCAAACCGATCCAATAGAAGTTGAGCTTGAGTCAGTGAAGCACGTGAGACTCAGACACGTGGAAGATTCATAAACGTGCAAGGTGGAGCTCGGACACGTGGAAGAGACAGCAGCAAATGGAAATCATGAAGCAGCTGCCACGTGTGGAGACCAAAGAAATCCACGACAACGGCTGAGACGGTCGACACGGACAGAAAGAAACGGCCGACAGGGACAGAAACATCCAAAACTGAAACGGCGCACCACAATCCAAAGCATCCGGAACAGACACCCAGAACAGCAGTCGCCGGAAATGAAACGGAACGCCAGCCCCAGGCGGCGACCGAAGCAGAACACCAGCACACCAGCAGCCACAAACCAAGGACCGCCAGCATCCGGCAAACTCCACAGCGAGACTGAACAGGGACGAAGCTACCCAGAGGAACTCCAACAACAAAAGACAGACGCAGCCTCGCCGCGCCGCCAAACAGCAGCACCCAGCTGAGAAAAAGAACTCATCAGTGAGCCAAAACTGAACCACCCCCGAAGCAGACACCAGCCAAGCCAAAAACGAAATCCCAAAAGCTTCAGAGACACCTCCCACCGACAGAGCAAACTTCCGCCAGCTAAGCGAAAAAGGAAAGCAAACTGACAGAACAAAAAACACACCAAAATACAGCGGCTGAAGACAACGCTTCGAACCGAAATACATCCACCCCGGTAGACGACGACGGCGGTGAAGAATCCGTTGGGTGAACCAGCCGTCGAGCACCGGAGGGAGAGCAAACGGCCTCCAGACTAACCACATGCTAAACTCCACACGAGGACCACCACGCAGCCTCCACCAGACCTAGACAAGCCAAGCGGCGGAGTAAGTCGGTGAAGCGAGGGCACCGGAAGAGATTAGAGAGAGAAGCTGGAATTCGTTTCCTCGCGTGTGGCACGAGTTGGGGGTTCAAAAGGGGTTCAACTTACAAGTTAAGCTCACGCTTCCGCTTATTCTCATTTATTGTTTTTTTATTGATATTCTCATTTATTGTTGATGCTTAATAATTTTTGCTTGTGATTATTTTTTTACATAATTCAGCAAGGCAGCGATAGGTAGGGGTTCATATTCCCTCGAGGAAAAGAAACAGCAAGAACAAATTGCATATTGCACACTGAAATTAGTTTGAATTTCATAAGAGTATCAAGCTCTCTCATAACAGGATTTAACTTGAGAAGTGTTGCAGCCAAATGAGCCATTTGTACTCTGGCAAGAAAAGCCATACATGGATTTCAATTAAAACCAAAAAGGGCTGGCAATTAGAGTTGGTTTGGAAGATTTGCCAATCAAATGATCTAACCATGCTGGAATCAAGCGCATCTATTTTCCTTAACATTCAGGCTAATGGCTTGACCCCATCAAACAGCTGAGCGCAGCTGTACTCCAAAAACAATTTACAAAACTAGCATATATGGCTTGATTCCACAGGGCAAGTACAGTTTGACCCATGCAACATTCTTCAACGGGGAACACTAGACCTCTACAACGTGAGAGGTAGCCCCGGGTACAAAAAAAGACCCTCCCCGACTTGATTACTATGTGACGATCACAACGATCCAGTGAGAATAAACGCCTGGAGAAGGCTTTGAGCTGCCTGGGTTTCATTAGGTGTTCCAGATATGACTATGGTAATTTCTCTTGTCCCTGGATGAGGTTCTTGTACCATCACACGTGCACCTGAAATCTAACCAAAACACAATGTTTCTGATGAGAAAAGGCAACAAAGAGTGAAATGAAAACAAGTTTGCATCATCAAAGATAAGTTCTCTTCTCCCATGCCTAAACAGCCAATGCACTAATTATCATATTTATATCTGCACAAGCCTCGTGGCAAAAATGATAATAAACTCTGGGCGCAAGTACTTATGGCCGTGTTGACCAAGCAAGCAAATCCATTAACTTACACAAAGGCACACTGAAATCAGTTATATTAAACTAATAATGATATGAAATCACCTGTCTCAGTCGTGCCAAATTGCTTCCACCTTCCCCATAAACAGAGCCTATGAGTCTGTCAGGGATCTTTATCTCAATGGTTGTACTCGTTATAAAATCTGCCATGCTTCCCCTGGACATCAGAAACAGATCACAGCTAACCTCTGGTCAGTCTAACATACTCAAACTAGTGAACATAACTGTCTTCAACAGTTTAATGAAAGAATACAAAACTCATTCGTCAATAGAGGTATCAATGTCTTGCATTGTTAAACAAAGAATTGTTTACAGTTCGAGTTATACGTTGATTGTTTGAGTTTATATACTTTTATTTCTCTTACAGTAAAGAGTACTATAACGTATAAGAAGCATGTTACTTTTTTTTCAGAAGTAATATATACGGACGTCGTATTCAATGAAACTGTATGTTTCTGTTCAAGTTGTCGTTCGATGATAAGGTAATTGAAGTTCTAAATATATTCTTGAAAAAAATTATGTAAGATATATTTATGATATTGTTTTCACAATAGGTTGGAAGTGTGGTGCATATGATATCACCATTGTGTGGTTTTTTCTTTACTTTTTAAAGATCCCATATTTCCAATCTTACGAACCTGCCAAGATCTAATCCACGCCTATTAGGAGAAATCCCTCCAAAATCTGGCAAGTCCATCTTGTTTTGTCCAGACACAGTCTGCAATTGTTGCGTCGTTAAGATGGAGAATATTGAGAAACTCATAAAACTATGTAAAGGCGTATTATACCTGTGATGTCCGCCCCTCAGGGGACACATAACGATTTAACTCTGGGGAATACCGATGATAATCAGTGGCGTATAAATATTTGGAGCGTTCAATGAGGTTTTTAGGAACAGCATCAGATGGAAAAGGCTTTATTGGGGAAGAATCCCTCACTCTACCATAAAGACAAGTTTCAGGGACAATGGAGGGTATACTCCTTGTTCCAACTTCACTCAAACGTTTATGAGGAAACATGTTATCTCGTAACCTATTAGTGACCTGATAAATTGCATCCTGTACTTTTACAAACTCTCCTGTTATCTGTAATGTTGTATAAAAATTAGTTATTAATAGTCTCTCGACGGAATATCAGCAATCTTCTAAACACATTAGGACTAAAGTGTTCAGGGTTCTGTGCTGGGGTATAATGAGGTTTATGAAATTTTGTACTTCAATTTTGTTTTCACCTATATTCAAGAGTTCTATAGCAGCGGAAGAGTTTGTTCGTGCTAACTGCCTAATTGTGGTTTTTGGACTTTAAATTAAAGGTGAGTTTCTGTTGAAGTATTCAAAATTGGTTGACAAGTGAATAATATTTATATTAAATGATAACAAGAAAATTGAAGTATAATTTGAATGAACAAGCATTAGTTGCAAAAACCAAAGATAAGGATCCTTAGTTCTTACTTCTTAGTGAGAGGTTAGAAGTGGGGTAATCTGTTTTTGTTCCCAGAAACTAGCTTCTAAATTATTTATATATTTAATGTTAAATTTTTATCCACTATAACTGATATAAAGATAAAGACGTTTTGATACTAACTGGAAATAATTAAGTTTTAACTAAAACTTAATGAAACAAAAAATATACTAACCTCAACCACTTGATCACCATCCGGAGTGCATTTAGGAACCTCTGTTTTCTTCAAAATGTGTATGCCTGTACTTGTTGTCCTTCTCATTTCAGAAATAACCGCACCGCCTTTTCCCAACAAACAACCGATCTGCTTTGCTGGAACAACTAATCGTGCCACTATGGATGTTCCTTTCTTGACATCTGACTCAGTTCCCTTCTCATAGCTAGCCTCACCAAATCTACTAAACACAAGAACCAGTGCTTTTTGTGCTTGAGAATGTTGAGATTCTACATTCTGCAAAAGTGATGAAATAGATGAAGTCTAAGAAACTAGAACATATGATTAATGCAATACCCCGAGCAAAAAAGGGGCAGCAACTAACATACCTCTGTAGCTTTTATAGTGATCAATCTATAGTCACAATCATCAACCAGATCCCCAACGCTTATTGTTGCCCCAGTTTCACTTTGAAGAGCCTTGATTATGGATCCCCCTTCCCAATAACAGATCCAACCTTATATTAAAACATAAAATTCTAAACAAAACTTCCTCCAGCCGCTCTGCACATTTTGACCTAACAATCAGAGGAATCTGTGGGAGAAATACGATCATTAAGACCATAATCAATGAAACTGCCTGAGGTCAATGCATTCAATGAGCTTCCTCGTTGATGCATTACATCAAGTCTGCTTTCCATCACACCATCTCTTTCTACAAACTCACGATCTTGAATACACCCAGAGATGGCAACAAGCGCTCTCTTCACGGCCAGTACCTCCCCCTCAATCTAAAAAAAGTCAAATTTATATGAAAAACAAAGCATAAACTAGAAACTACACAGCTAAAATACACACATAAGTAATTTAACAGAGGAAACAAACCTCTAGTAAGTCGTCCGCACAAGTTGGCCACTTTTCCGCCGGAGAAACACTAATCCTACAACCACTCTGTGCCCTAATATTCTTCCCAATACCTCCCTTTACAATCAACCTACAAGACACAACCCTACCAGGCCCAATATAAACACCATCAGTTTCAGCAGCCACTTTAAGCACCTTCTCAAAAACCCTAAGCAAAGCCTCCTGAGCATCTGAAACCTCAATCTCCCCTTCCCAATTTCCCTCCCTCAACCGCCTAATCAACAACACCGACGGCTTAACCTCTGCAGAACCGGTGATTACAATAACCCTATCAACAACATCATCCGCTGGCGTATCTTCGATTTTGATTCTGGTGAGTGTTTCTCTTGGAGCTGTTGAATCACCGAGCCGGACTTGCCGATTACGCCTCCGATTCGCGACGCATGACAGAGCATGCGGAATGACACCTGAGCGCCGGGGTAAGACAATTTTGGGCGCTTGTTGACCGACAAGGCCGGTTGGCATCCTCCGTTGACCATCGCTTCGCTGCTAGCGAGCGCTCCATTCTCTCTTTCCCAAATTTCCTTAGGGCTCTTATTTGCTGACGTCAGCACCCGGTGAAAAACTGGTCAGTTTTTCAACTTAGCAAATTTTAATTATGGAAACTATTTTTACGTGTTTTTTTATAAATGAAGGCAAACATCCAATGAGTACAATACGAAGACTTGAAAAGTTAAATAACTATTTAGTCTGACTCAATCTAGCTGAAATATATAAAGTTCATTGAAATAGCTAAACCGAATCAATTGCCTCTCTCAGTATAATGCGAAAATTGAAAAAGCCTAAATCTAAAACGTAGGAGCGCGACAGGTGTGCACAGAAATTTACCTCCCTCAACGTGACTCCTTCGAAGAGGACACTCATAGCAAAGCATCCAAGAACTGGCCGCCAACATAGCTAATAATTCCATAAAAAAGACAAAGAGAAACAAAAGGAAAATTAAGATAGAGTAACAAAACTGAGGAAAGGAAAGAAGGAATTCAAAAATGAGAAGAAACCTCCCTCAAAGAGGAGGGAAATTGCTCCAAAAATACTCTCGGCCGAATGACAAGAGAGAAAGGCAGTAAACCCTCGGATAACTATTTTTACGTGTTTTGGGAAAGTATTAAATGTAACGTGGAATTGTTGAATTATCGTTTTCATAATTTGCTGCTTGAAATATAAAATTTCAAAAGTTGCTATTGTTATAATTATATTTCAAAAGCATCGTGAAAAGTAATTATTAGTTGCAAAGTAAAAAGCAATCTAAGCAATTCAATCTAGGGTTAATTAGTCGAAGGGTAGCGGTCTATTGATCATGCTCTTGATCAAACAAGCAAGAACGCTGAGGTTTGAGTCATCTTTTCTTCCTTGCTTGCTTTTGGTGTGCTACCAATGATATAAAAACAATACCTCGATGATAAAGACATTTTCTTCAAATTGAGTATACTTTTGTAACAGTACTTATATTCCTTTTAATTGGGTTAAGATCTAGAAGAGTATTATGTTTTTGTAAAACAGACGGACTTAATTTTTACCGTTGATTTGATTAATCTGACAGTTGAGATTAAATTAGAGGTTGGATTTGCAAAAAACACGTGCCGGTTGGATTTTGTTGGGTCTGTTAGAATACGTCTTGTTTTACAGGATAGTTATCATTGGATTTAGTATTTTCTTATCCCATTAGAATAGGTGAAGTTGCTTCTTTAACGTTCATGTCAATTGGTTTAAGTAGTCATTGAGTCTACATTTGTCTCTGTTACTTCTGATTGTATTCAAAGTTGACAGAAAATCAACAAGTGATATTGGGAGCAGGTTATATCGTACCTAAGCAAGAGATGGCAAATACAGACAAATTTGGGCAGTCTGCGATTCCTAAATTTGATGGTCATTTCGATCATTGATTGATGTTGATAGAAAACCTTTTAATAGTAAAGAAATGTGGAACCTTGTGGATGAGGGAATTCCAAAGGTGAAAGGATCAGGAGTTGTAGGTCACACAAGTAAGCATGAAGTTGATGATGCCATACTCAAAGACATGAAAGTAAACATCTATCTTTTCAAGCGATCGATAGAGATTTTGAAAACTATTTTGGATAAAAGCACATCGAAAATGGTATGGGATTTGATGAAACAAAAAAATCAACGGTCCTCAAAGGTAAAGAGGGCTCAGTTACAAGCATTACAAAGAGAGTAAGAATTTTTAAGCATTAAGGAAGAAGAAAAGATGGACGCTTACCTTGCTAGGACACTTGCTATCGCAAACAAAATGAAAGCTAGTGGTGAAGTTCTGAACCCAACCGCCATTGTATCCAAGATTAATTCTTCGTTCACTCACCCCAAAGTTTAACTACGTTGTTTGCTCCATCGAAGAATTGAATGATATTGATACGTTGACCATAGACGAGTTACATGTTAGCTTACTTGTGCAAAAACAAAGGATGCTCTAACAAAATGAGGAGGAACATGTGTTAAAAGTTGTCGCTGAACCTAGTCCTAGAGGAAGAGATTGAGGCGGCTATCGAGGAGGAAATCGAGGTAGAGGAAGAGGACATAGCAGAAGTGCAACTGACAAGAGTATGATACATTGTTATAATTACCAAAAGATGGGATATTTTCAATATGAGTGTCCAAAATGGGAGAAGGATGCCAACTTTTGTAGAGCTTGATGACAATGAAGAAATGGTTTTAGTGGCTCAAGAAGATGACAGGCATACTACTAATGATCAGATTTGATTTTTAGATTGTGGATGCTCTAATCACATGTGCGGTGATAAACATTGATTTTATTTTATGGATGAAAACTTCAGGCACACAATGAAGCTTGGGAACAATTTGGCAGTGATGGGAAAAGGCAATGTTAGACTTGCCATTAATGGAGTACATTATGTTTGTGCCTAAGTTAAAGAATAATCTCATTAGTATTGGGCAAATACAAGAGAATGGAGTAGCAGTGGTTATGCAAAATGGAAGATGCAGCTTGTATCATCCAAAGAAGTTCAAACTTCAGTAAGTACTAATCGCATGTTTGTTATCATTGCAAGTTTGGTGCAGAAATTATCTAACTGCTATAAAACTGATGTTGAGGAAGAAACTAAGTTATGGCACCAGCGGAATGGGCATATTAGTAATGTTAAAATCAGAGGAGATGATATTGGGTTTACCTACTGTCAAAGAAGATGACAAACCTTAAAAAAGTTGCTTGGCAGGAAAACATCAAAGAAAGTCATTTCTGAAAAAGGGGCAGTGGAGAGCATGTCAAAGGCTTCAGTTTGTACACTCAGATATTTGCGGACCTCTCACACCTCAATCGAGCAGTTAAAATAAGTATATTATTACGTTCATCGATGACTATTCTCGTAAATGTTGGATTTATTTTCTATCTGCGAAATCGCAAGCTCTAAACACTTTCAAAATTCAAAGCATTTGTTGAGAAAGAATCTGGTTTGTTCAAGAAGGCGAGCATAATTCTATGCCATTTACCCCTTATACAACGCTAAAAAAATTGTTGTCTGTAGTCTGAAAACATGGCTTAAAATGAAACGCAACGACCCGTCGTCGCATAATTGAATGTCGCTTAACGTCCGTTGCATCGATGTTATGCAACATGACCAACTTTGTGTTTGTAGCATAAAGTATAACTTACGAGACAAACAAATCATGTTGCAAAAAAACGTGGCATAAGCCTTATATTATGCAACACCTACAATTTTTATATTATACAATGCCCCATTTATACGACATCAATTTGAGTTTTTATGCAACAATAATTTTATGTGTTATGAAACATTAAACGTTTGGAATTAGACCTGTAAACCTAAAATTAGTTTTCAAAATATGGCTTTTGATAACATAACACACAAATTACATTCATTGAAAAATAACCCTGATTTTACAATTTTCAATTCAAAAAGTTTACACTTTAACAATTCTTTGGGCATGGTGAGTACCACAACTTGCACTTCTTTTGAAGTTGTTAGCAACATCTTCTTTGCCAATTATCAATTGTTCAGGGTGGAACAATTACTTGTAGTTCCAATCCTCACTTCATCAATAATGGTTGGTTCTGGATACACAAATATAGCGCTTGACACTGGTTCCCGCATCAGTTTTACTGGTTCCAGCATCAGTTTTATGCGACATAGAACTTACGCAACAACAAAATTTGATGCATTGTTTGAAATTCCCAACAATTGATACGGTGTGTTCCAATCCGTACTAATAACTTTGACTATTCAACATCTAATCTGACTTGGCATACTTTATGCAACGTGGTCGCTGTCGTGCTATAAGATATGTGACATAAGGTATTTTTGGTAAATTTTTATATTTTGTTAATATAATATTCCTAGCATATTTCAATATATGCCACACAAAAGAAACGGCTACATTAAGTTATGTTGCAAAAGTATCTTTATGCAACGATAAATTTATGCAACACATTTGTTACGTCGAATAAGAGTTATGCGACGATAGTTTTATGCGACAATATATCCGTTTCATTGCTTAAGGGACAAAGTTTGAGGATGTCGCATAATAAGTAGTCGCATAAGCTATAATATATGACTAACATATTTGGTTAGTCATATTAAGAATCGTATGCGACTACTCTATAGCGACTTACCAACGTCAGTCACTACATATATCTTATGCGACTAATTGTATCGTGACTTACCAAATTAAGTCTCATAAGGGTCTTTATGCGACAAAATGTTATAAGACTTACCATAGTGTGTCACGTTAATGGTTGTTTTGAAAATTCAACCGATGCTCTGTTGCAAACTGACACGAAAATGAATTTCGTACAACACACATTTATTGAATTTCACCAACCAGCTCGACCTCTTGGTACTTACTTTGGCAATGTATGTCACATAAAAGTAGTTCGAACTTGATGTGCTGAAGTTTTTATTTCAACGAACTTGATGTGTTTCTACTTGCATATCATCTATATGGTCTAAATAAGGTATGACACAATATATACATTATGGTAAATCATATTATGGAATTCTAAACACATTGTTCATGCATGCATGGTGTGTGTTGTATAAATATGTTAATTAAATATTCTAGATAATTGTGTTAATTAAATATGTAGATGTAAGTTATATGAATGTTAGCATCGTTCATGATCTATTCATGACTTGTATTAGTTACAACTATTATGCAATAGACATTACACCATGTACAATTTATGTTGTAAAAAGTTGTAAATTTTTACGACTAACATTGATTAAGTCAGTCACACTAGATATGACAATTTCAGGCGGGGTTTGAAAATTTTAGGCATTGTGAGATTAACAGTGAATAAGTTAGTTAAATAGGATGTGAAAATTTTACGCGGGATTTGAATATCTTAGGTTGTTTGCGACTAACATTGAGTAAGTTAGTCACATAAGTTCTGAAATTTCAGGCGGGATTCAAAAATTTCAGGCGAGATTAAAATTTCGGGCGGGATGTAAATTTTTTTGCATAACATTTCAATTCGAGGGAACTCATTTAGCAGCTCAAAACACAAAATTTCATCATCTCACAACTTCAACTCACTTGTATCTTTTTGACTTGAACTCTTTCCATCTCCTCAATCTTACAAAACTCTTCAAGTTTCTAACCTTCAACTCACTTAACTAGCTACTCTATTGCAAGCACCACATCCGTTCATCCATTCCGAACTCATTACACAAGTAAGTCTAGACATCATTTATTTGGTAAATACACCAATTTTGAAAGTTGCAACACAAGTCTTGATGTTGATTTTGATATAAACTTGTTTTCTTTTTGTAGATACATGGTGAACATAGTGCAATAAGTTGGATAAACAAGATCAAGATTGTTGGGGATGTTGCTCATGGCATACAATGGAACTCGAAGTGGTTGGATACCCATTTAGGCTTTAGAATCTATGTACCCGTATATGCTAGTTGTTGAAAGTTGTTGTGTATATGTTGAATTTGGTTTGAATGTAAGACATGTTTAAGTTATGTAATTATTGATTATATTTTTGTCTTCTTATTGTTTTATAAGTTTAATTACCCAACATAAAAATGGTATTTGAAGGTAAATAATCCAGGTGAAGCAACAAATGATAACCATCCCCCTAAAAATGACAATCATATTTGATTAATACTTATGCAACAACTTTATGTTCTGTCGCAAAAAATATAGAATATATGCGACTAACATAGTTTGTGTGAGTCGCGTAAGTGGCTCGCGATGTATCTTATGTGACTTACCTTATGTGACACCTTATAAGTCACATAGAGGGTCATGCGACTAATTTAGGACTTATGCGACTATTTTTTAACTGTCGCATAAGTGTATTTCTGGCGTAGTACTCATTTTGTGAATCAACCAAAAAGAACCAGGAGGACACCAAATTGGATTAAGAATTATGTAAGTAGAGAAGGCTTATCTGATAATGAAGAACCATGTAACAATCTTGCATTCGTCTCAATTGCCGAGGACCCTGAAAGTTATGTTGAAGCAGTACATTATGACATCTGGAGAACTGCAGTGAGAAAAGAAATGGAAGCAATTAAGAAAATGACACATGGGAGTTATGTACTTTACCTGATGGAGCAAAATCAATAGGAGTCAAGTGGATTTACAAGACCAAGTTGAATGAAAATGGTGAGATTGATAAGTACAAAGCCAGGTTGCAAAAGGTTATGCGCAAAAGTACGGTATAGATTATATTGAAGTTTTCGCACCTGTGGCATGATGGGACACCATCAGAACTATCATAGCTCTAGCGACTCATAAGGGAATGAAAATTCATCATCTTGATGTAAAGAGTGCTTTTTTGCATGGAGAAATCACCAAAACAGTATATGTGCACTAGCCCGAACGTTATGTGATAAAAGGGAGTGAAGAAAATGTTTATAGATTAAAGAAGGCCTTATATGGACTTAAGCAAGCACCAAGAGCTTCGTATAGTCGCATTGATTCCTTCTTTTGCAAATATGGATTTCAGAAGTGTCCTTACGAGCCAACCTTATTTGTGAAGTCAGATGGAGGTACTTTATTAATTGTTTCATTTTATGTTGATGATCTCATAGTAACTGAAAACTACTTATAAACCGAAGTATCCGGGTCGTCCAAGGAGCAAACTTAAACTTGTGCACTATATAAGGTTGAACTTTAGTCTAGCTAAATCAAAATCAATCTATATTTGTTTTGTTTTTGAGAGGGTAGATAATACGCAAAGTAGAAACAATAAAAATAAAGAAGATTTCAAAGTCCAACTTTCCTAGTTTAATGCATCAAAACAACGATCACAAGAGTAATATGATGAAATGTCTAATGATTCAGAGTTGACTACTAAATCGCTACTCGAAACAAGATTTCGCCAAGTTTAAGTATTGATTTTATAAGTTCAAGTCTCACTCTTCCGATTTATTGACTTGCTCGATACAATCACATTAATCACGAACTTCCGTTATGGTGATTAATGTGAAAGCTCGGATAAATCAAAAGCCTACTCTTCTAATCTCTAATGCTACTTCCGTAGTCACTAAATAATTAGATAGCCTTACTCAATGATTACTCTATATCCCTATCTTCCGATATGAAACCTAGAGCAAGTTACGTTCGTACAAGCATTTTATCAAACACCTAGTATGCATCGCTATTAAAATATGAGTAAGAACACAAATCATCTAACAAATCATTCCAACTCTCATCTAAACTGATACAAGAGTTTCGAATACATCAAACAAGGTCCATTAGACCTTGAAACAAGAGACTACTCACAAAACATAGAAAACGATTCCATAGATTGAATATGTAAGTGAAATCACAATTACACAAAGTTTAATCAATGAAAATACGAATCTAATACACCTGTGGATCTTTTCTAGCGTGGAGGTTGTCTTCTTCTCTCTTGATTTCTATCTTTTTGTCGTAAAATCTGCCTCACCCTTTGAAATTCCGAAAAAATGTGTTTTTATAGTGTAGGTTAAAAGAGGGTCGGGTGCCTCGGGTCAGACCGGAGCGACCAGACCTCCTTGGCAGGCAAGAATGCCTCTGATGCCTCGGGACAGTCCAGACCTAACCGAGTCCGTGGGGAATTGATAGGTCAGGTGCCTCGGATTGGTCTGGTCTGACCCGATGTGACTGTAGCCTCAACTTTGAACGCATATTTGACCCTTTAAACTTCAGAATCTGACTTTGATGTAAACTAGAGAGTTGTAGATAGCTTGTATCATTTGGACTTCATATGCGTTCTGTACAATCTGTAGAATCCATGGAGGTCAAGCTGTCCAGAATGCTCTTTTGTTGAATTCTTCACTTATTTGAACCATTTTTCATCCGTAATGTCTCAAATCATATATCTTGGTAAATAAACTCTTTATCACAAATAAATGGATCAAATAACAATAATAATTCGAGGAACGATACAAAGTTCTTGAGATATGAAGCGAATAATCGATCGAAATATCTACCGATCAAAATACTTCACACTTAGAATTTGTTCGTCCTCGAACAAACATTAAGCACACATTAAGAAATTCAATGATGAAAGATATTGTAAGACAATTCTCATGCAAGCATTATATAATAAGATCCAAGGTTATCCTAACCTAGATGCAAAACTAACTCATTTTCGTAGGAATCACGGGTACATTTAGCACATGCACCAAGCCTTTAAACCCCTAGGCTACCCTAGTGGACGAGTTATAGTCTCGTGAGGGTTTTCAGAAAAGGGAATACCCACAAATCCCAGATGCAACTAACCTACATGTATGCATGATGATATTTGTGTCATATCAAGCTTGATAAGGTTTTAATGAGAGTAAATTCATATCGGATCATCAATCAAGAAAATCATTGATTCAGCAAAGTTAGAGCAAGCTTCACTACGAGAAAAGCATGGTAAAATCATCCAACGTCGTCACAACACTATGTCTGCATCTATCACTTACATCTCCTAAATGGTTCACAATTTGTCTTGTCTATAACTCACTTATGCTACCAAAGTGGGTAGTACAAAAGCTTGTTATTTAAACTCATTCTCAAGTTTATAACTCATACATTAAAAGCATAAGAGAAGAGGAGTTTGACACACTTCTACAAAACTAAACTAAAATGCTCAGTACTCGTTTTGAACATAACATGTTATTTATCACGCATACTCATATCAACTTGCAAACTTATTTCTCAATGTCATTCATTATAAAGATGCAATGATTCACAACCAAGCTCTAAGAAATTAATTAGCCTTCGGCTATTACAGATACTTTCGAGGAGGAACTTTTCTTCCTAATCCCGGTATTGTAACTTTTCTTTTTCACTTCACACTTAGAGCTTGACCATGATCAAGGGTAAAGATGAATGAATGACAAAAGCTTTAGTTCAGCAAGAATACGAGTGCGATAACCACTTAGAGTTTACCGAGTAAGAAAGCTTAATTTCATATAAGAGTTTACAAAATAGAACCACTTGGAGATAAAGTCTAGAACAAACACATGCATGGACAAACAATGGAGATGACACCAATACAATTCTCAATAGGAAACAAGCTTAAACCAAGCAGAAACAATTCATCTCGAGATCAACAAACCTAAGAATATACATTACCTCATAAACCAACCTCACTTGATTATGACACATGACACTACTCTAACTATGATGCAATGCATGAATGCAAACAAAGCAATGACATGATGAGTTATTGTGACACACCACTTCACACTTAAGATGATGCTTAGTCCCTAAGCATACTATATCAACCAACCAGAGATATGCACAATAATCATCATGTCAACACTTATGCAGTTAACTTTATTAAAAAAAGAATACTTACAAACCAAGATCAGCAAAGCGCCCCAAAGAATCACACGTGAGAAGTCCTTTGCTAGGATCCCTTCTCACGGGGCCTTGAATGCTTGAGGATCAATCTACCTTCAAATCCCATTTGAATTTTCGTCCATCAAGTCTACAATGGACTATCTTTGAAATAGATCCCTTAATATATCATCCTTCGAGGCAAAGGGATCGCAGGAGCTTCTTTCTAATGATACTAGGATGAATGGTCGGAAGCTTTGAAATTTGTCTTGAGGTTGAGAAGATAAGAAAGGGTCCTCAAGATAACCCATTGGCTTAATGGCTACGCCTTCATTGATGTTTTCAACTAATATCTCTGGCATCCATTCTCCAAGGTACTCTTGTGTACTTGTGTCCGCTTCTATGCAAGGTTTCTCTAGAGATGAGTCTCTGAATATCTCAACCATGCCACCATATTCACGATCTTCAGGAGGCTCACTGATTTCAACTTGTATATGTTCACCCGAATCATCCATATCATCACCCGTTGATAGAGAAGATGGATCCTCAACATCCAAACCAAGCATTTTCGTAAATTCTTCATAAAAGGCGTCCTCGGGTTTTGGAGACTCGCTTGAAACTTGATGCATATCCATTTCTGAATCCAAGTTCTCCTCTATGCATTCTTCTTCTTCTTCTTCATTCATGTTTGAAGATAACATCGAGAGCATCCTTCGATTGTTTTCCTCCATCTCATCAAGTCTAATGAACATTTTATCTTGCATCTCGAGAAGCTTTAGGCACATGTCCATAACTGAATCATTAACAGCGGGCTCCTCATACTGATATGGCATGTAATATTGAGGTGGATCATAACATTGTTCCCCCCATACAATAATTTGGCGCTTGTGGATATCCATACTCATCATAGAAGTAGTTAGACATAAGCAGTCAAGAGATTTTGTTTGTAGATGTTGATCAAATCTGAATTCTTTGGCTTGACACTCGTGTTATTTGTAGCTTATTCTCAACCAAATAAAATCCTGAAAAGATCAAAAACAACAAACCCGTGAAAGCACAAGTGGGAAAAATATATACAAAAAGTAAATGAGTAGTCTAAACGAATCACTAAACCTAAGCTAATGACAAGTTAACTCGTTGCTCCCCGGCAACGGCGCCATTTTGACGTTGCGTATTTTTGTACCTCAAAGTCAGTGACTAAGAGATTCCAAATGCAATTCAAAAAATATTTATAAACCGAAGTATTCGGGTCGTCCAAGGAGCAAACTTAAACTTGTGCACTATATAAGGTTTAACTTTAGTCTAGCTAACTCAAAATCAATATATATTTGTTTTGTTTTTGAGAGGATAGATAATACGCAAAGTAGATACAATCCAATAAAGAAGATTTCAAAGTCCAACTTTCCTAGTCTAATGCATCAAAACAATGATCATAAGAGTAATATGATGAAATGTCTAATGATTCGGAGTTACTATTAAATCCTACTCAAAACAAGATTTCGCCAAGTTTGAATATTGATTTCATAAATTCAAGTCTCACTCTTCCGATTTGTTGACTTGCTCGATACAATCACATTAATCACGAACTTCCGTTATGGTGATTAATGTGAAAGCTCGGATAAATCAAAAGCCTACTCTTCTAATCTCTAATGCTACTTCCGTAGTCACTAAATAATTAGATAGCCTTACTCAATGATTACTCTAAATCCCTATCTTCCGATATGAAACCTAGAGCAAGTTATGTTCATACAAGCATTTTATCAAACACCTAGTATGCATTGCTATTAAAATATGAGTAAGAACACAAATCATCTAACAAATCATTCCAACTCTCATCTAAACTGATACAATAGTTTCGAATACATCAAACAAGGTCCATTAGACCTTGAAACAAGAGACTACTCACAAAACATAGAAAACGATTCCATAGATTGAATATGTAAGTGAAATCACAATTACACAAAGTTTAATCAATGAAAATACGAATCTAATACACTTGTGGATCTATTCTAGGCATGGAGGTTGTCTTCTTCTCTCTTGATTTACTATCCCTTTTTGTCGTAAAATCTGCCTCTCCCTTTGAAATTCTAAAAAAATGTGTTTTTATAGTGTAGGTTAAAAGAGGGCCGGGTGCCTCGGGTCAGACCGGAGCGACCAGACCTCCTTGGCAGGCAAGAATGCCTCTGATGCCTCGGGACAGTCCAGACCTAACCGAGTCCATGGGGAATTAATAGGTCAGGTGCCTCGGATTGGTCTGGTCTGACCCGATGTGACTGCAGCCTCAACTTTGAACGCATATTTGACCCTTTAAACTTCAGAATCTGACTTCGATGTAAACTAGAGAGTTGTAGATAGCTTGTATCATTTGGACTTCATATGCGTTCTGTACAATCTGTAGAATTCATGGAGGTCAAGCTGTCCAGAATGCTCTTTTGTTGAATTCTTCACTTATTTGAACCATTTTTCATCCGTAATGTCTCAAATCATATATCTTGGTAAATAAACTCTTTATCACAAATAAATGGATCAAATAACAATAATAATTCAAGGAACGATACAAAGTTCTTGAGATATGAAGCGAATAATCGATCGAAATATCGACCGATCAGTAACTGGTAACGAGTTAACTATGATCGAGGAGTTCAAGACTTCTATGAAAAATGAATTTGATATGACTGATCTGGGAGGGATCATGCATTACTTTCTCGGAGTCGAAGTCACGCAAGGAGCACCCGGGATATACATTAGTCATAAGAAGTATGCATATGATATTTTAAAAAGATTCAAGTACACACATTGATGTCAGGTATCATTTTATCCGTGAATGTGCAAATTGAAGGGGTTATAGAGATAGCATATTGCCACACCCTTGATCAGGTTGCTAATATAATGACTAAGCCTCTGAAGGTCGAGCAAAATGAGAAGTGTGATCTGTTGGGCATGATAGAGGGTCCAAAAGTAAACTAAAGACAAGTTGTCTTAAGTTTATGAGAAGGTTTGTCAGGTCTGTTAGAATAAGTCCTGTTTTACAGGATAGTAATTGTTTGATTTAGTATTTTTTATCCCATTAAGGTCAAGTTGTTTCTTTAACGTTCATGTCAATTCCTTGAGTAATCAGTAAAGTAATGCAATTTGAGTCTACATTTGTCTCAGTTACTTTTGATTGTATTCAAAGTTGATTATTTGAGTTTCAATTTCATCTAATGGATTATTAGTAATTAGGGGTTGAGCTGGTGTCCCTAAAAGAAGTACATGTAAACAAAAAACAAGTAAATGTGAATTGAATTTTTTCCAGTGTGGTACTTGATTTGCAATTGTGCGGTAGTCCAGGTAATTTTTTTGTAACTAACCCTTCAATTTAAATTTTCGAACGACTAAGATAAGGATTAACTTATAAATATATAATCATATATTTATTAAATGTATTAATAAATAGATGGGTGAAGATCTGGTATAAAGTCTCTTATGTGTATAAAATATACACTAATATGAACCGTTAAATAAATTAGATCAACAGACCAGATTTATAACCAAATCAAATAAAAAAGTTACCAAATATGGAATTAAAATAATTCGAAATTAAATGCGAGGGTAATTTAGGAAGAAAAAAATAAGGTTGTCACAAACCATAATTCAATCCAAAAATTAGGGTATTTTGAAATTGTGAAACAACCTCTGAAAATCAAACGAAGAAACGAATTCAGCCGTGTCTGCGTCGATTGTTATCATCCGTCACGCACATGTCTCCGCTTGGCTTGTAAGTTATCTTAGGGTTTCGTATGTCTATTATACTAGAGTTTCATTTAAACTGTTGCGATTTAGTTAGGGTTTCGTTTTGTGCAAACATTTGATGTCTGGCATTGCGAATCTACTTTCAATTATAAAACATCAGCAGCGATCCAGTTGATATAATTTGTTAAACATGAATATATTGTAAGGTTCAAAAAATATATAAACATAGTTCATGAACCATGCTTAACAATTTGTTGAACCATACTCGATTAGTATGTCCAAATAATTGTGGCTTATGGTTCATGAACCATGTTTATCAGTTTATTGAACCATACTCACAGACTATTTTGTATTTGGCTGGAACATATAATACCATGTTGAATATTTTTTTGCGGGTTTAGAAAAGAGTGGTAGATAAGCTAAGGAACTTATACATTGTGCGAATACTGACTTGGAGCCACGACGAGTTGAAAATCGATTAGACTAGAAGACTGGCCTTGATGTCTTACGCTGCATACGGAAAAAATTCGTGTATTTTAGGATCATTTGATACTCTTACTCCTAATTGATGTTTTGTTGAACAAGCAATGCAAAAAATACTGAGTTTCTGATTCATAATTCAATAGTGGTTGACGATCATTGAATGGTTTGATATAATATGCAAAATGCTTGTATGGTTCATAAATTATCACTAACTGGTTCATGAACCATATTACAAAACCATATTATCATTTTCATTATCTAGTATGGTCCATTAATTTGCTTACTATGGTTCTAAAACCATCTAATACAAATACTTGAACCATATCGACAAAAAGATTAAAATAGGGTCGTCAATTCTGATATGGTCCAAATATTTGAACTATATGGTTTTAGAACCATACACTACAATATTTTGGACCATGTCCATTAAGAATCGTAATTGTAATTAAAACAGTATAACCGACCAAAAACACTATTGCGACTTCGTACTACAGATCTGAATCAGAATGTTGATTCTCATCCGTAATTATTAGAAAGAACGTAATTGATAAAATTTGTTGGAGGATTTTTAGGATATGATATGAAAATATAATCTTCAAATATAATTATTTTTGTAACATTACGGATTTGCCCTTATTGTTATTTTGGTAAGTATTTAGATGCGTATTTGAACCGTTGGATTGAAATCAATCTACGGTTGGGATAGTTTTATATTTTATACCAAAACTAGGACTTTAAATCTGATCCCTTCCCTAAATGGATAAGGTTAAACTAGTCAAGCGTTTACGTAAATCAAGGAAACGAATAAGGATTGTTTTCCATACTAACCATTCGAAATTTAGAAAGTCGAAGTTAATATGATTCCAAATCGTCGATGACGACTCCCAAACTAACGTCATAAACCGCTGCGGCCAAACTTCGTTTCAGCAACACAAGTATCAGGTAAAGATAGAAAATAGGGCACTCATCTATTCATCATTTCATTGCATTAAAATTAACTATTGAATGCGTGTAGTTAAGTTTGAACATCATATTTGTTTGGGTTAATTCCAGAAAATCACTCGTATAATAGGCATAATTATAGAGAATCACCCCTATGATACGTATTTACAGAAAATCACATTTATAAAGTGCGCCGTTAGCAATTCACCACCTCGTGCCGTTACGGTCAAATGTCGGTGTACACGCGCGAATAAAGCGCGTTATTTAAGATATTTTTCAGAAAACCACCCATATAACGCCCTAAATTACAAAATACCATAATAATTATTACATAGAAATCATATTATATTATATTTATATAAATAATATAGTTATTTTAATTATACATCATTTGATTTTATTATCAAAACTATTAATATTAATTAGTGATTTTCAATATTCAACAAGATTAGTTAATATTTTTTGTATGTATGAAATAAAAATACATACATGTTTTAGTTACAATATGGTAAAATATTTAATGCTAATTATAACATAATAAAACATTAAATAAAAACTTAATTTATTCCTTAATTTTTTAAAAATATACATAATTTTTTAATAATGATTAATATATTTTAGATTATATGATGAAAACTTATTCATATCGTATTCGTATTATTGCATAAAATGGTGTATAATATTTCATGAACTTATTTTTATTTAATAAACGATAAGTTTCATGTAACATGATGTATTATTTCATGAAAAAATATTCATAGCGTATGATTCAAAGTAATAATATATTATGGTTCATGAAAAAATTATTTTACTAAAAAAAATATTTGAATCAACACAAATATTAATTTAACAATAATTTTTAACCGTCCCTCAATTTTTTTTAAATATATTTAATTTTTAAAATTATGATTTACAAATTTAAGATTAAATGATGAAAAATATTCATATCGTATTGTTTCGTGAATTGTTGTACTATTTTTTGCATTATATGATTTCATTATGTGATTCATGAAATTTTGCTTAAATGTAAATACAACGAATTTAAATCAAATATATTATAAGTTTATTATATATTTTTATATAAGTGGCTTTCTATAAATATGAGTATTATATAGGTGTTTTCTATAAATGTGGATATTATATAGGTGGTTTTATGAAATTTAACATGTGCGTGTATTCACGCGCTTAACGGTTCTTGTAACGGAGCAGTAATGAGGTGGTGAATTGCTAACGGCGTACTTTATAAATTTGGTTTTCTGTAAATACGTATTATTTGGGTGGTTTCTGTAATTATGCCTAATATACGGGTGGTTTCTAGAATTAACCATATTTGTTTTGAAAGAAAATTAGAAGGTTTTGAAGTCGTTGCGAATATGGTGGAGGAAAGATATTCAGCAACAATATGATTCCGGACACTATTCAGTAATTCTATGGTTCATAAACTAGAGAAGGGTTCATTTGAAATTCCCTATCTAATTTGAGAACATGAGACCCAGGCATCTACCGTCCACTTGTCACCGATTCAATGGTTGAAAGATCAAAATTTTCTCTTTCATCCCACTTGCATTTTGGACAGCTGTGTTTACATTTTTCTTATTTGTGCATATCAGATAATTTTAAACACCTTATGCACATTGTATGATGTTGAAAATGCATACAGATTTATTTAAATTTAATTCTTGAGCATTTAGTTACATTTTATAGCTTTGCATACATGACACTTTTAAATATGAAATGCACTAAACAGAATATGAATTGTGCATATAGGCTAACTTCAATTTTACTCATTTTTATCTTAATTTGAGTGGGACACGTGTCACAAATCTTAGATGTGCACATAAATTATCTCAACCGTCCGATTTCCTATGGATCTCAAAGGAACCGGACTCTCATAAACCATGTACAATCAAATAATGAGTGATACTAAAATGTCCACTATTAGTTATGGTTTAAGAACCAAACACTATTATTTCTTGAATCGTTGGGTGTTAAGACAATATAAATTATGTTTTGGTTTAGGAACCGACGATAAACAATATATGAACTATACTAAGTATCCACTGTTATTTTATGGTTCATGAATCAAACACAAATATATCTTGAACCGTCGGGTGTTAAGGCAATATAAATTATGTTTTGGCTCAACAATCGACAATAAACAATAAGTGAATCATATATATTTGGTAAAAGGCATGTAATGATACTTGAACTAAACAACGTTACTTTTTGAACCATATGACGAAAAGTCAGTGAAAATTGACATCCATATTTAGAGGTTTGTTCATATGGTTCCATTTTTTGGTGGATTCGTGAGCCCCATTTTGCATATGTTGATTGCGTTTCATCAATGGTTGAGATTATACCATGTAATTGCACATGTCATGTGCAGTATCACGTGCAAAACATGTGCAACTCATATAACTCTATTTTAAATATATTTTCATTGAATCAACTATAATATCCCCTTTGATCACTAAATATTATTATTTTAAATGATTAAATATAACTGTAAAATTAAAACTAACAAGTAACAAGTGGCCGAGGTTGCTTTTTAAATCTCCTGATCTATGTTTCCCAACGCATCATCAATCATTTTTAACAGCCGCCAGGTATTTAATAAGACAGCAAAAAGCTTGGAGAGGATGTGGAAATTTTGGCATCCACGTTGTAAATACTTAATGTTACTGTTCCCAGTCAATGTCTGCCGGGCTTCATCTCCTCAGATCAGCTGGTTGTTTATTACTCATCCGAAGAATACTAGTCAACCTCTAACTGCTTTCTCAGATCACACTTTTCCCAACATCCAATCCAAGTCTCAACATGAACAAGTTTCAAAGATTATCCTTAATCCGAGGCTTTGTTTCCAGCTGCCAGATTCGTCAAACATGCGGCCGATCCGTAGTCAAGTCGTACCAAGGCAGTTTGGTGCTGAGAGGTGTTGTCATGCAGTGGAGAGACATGAGCTCTGCCTCCTCTACGGAGGACAAAGTCAACGGCCAGGAGGAGGTCAAGAAGACTGTGGTTGCAAGTTACTGGGGAGTTTCAAGGCCCAAGTTGAAGAGGGAGGATGGGACTGAATGGCCTTGGAACTGTTTCATGGTAGTCATTCTTGGGTTTTGTTTTGTTCTGTTTCTTGTTGAATTTGTAAGATTGATTTATAGAGATGTTATGATTTTTGCTGATGTGCAGCCTTGGGAAGCATATCAAGCCGACTTGTCGATAGATCTGAGCAAGCACCATGTCCCCAAGACATTTCTCGACAAGGTCGCGTATAGGACCGTCAAGCTTCTCCGATACCCAACTGACGTCTTCTTTCAGGTCCGCACACTTTAAACTGTAGATCATTATAAGTCATTCTAGTATAGATGTTTGATGTTTTTGATGAGTGTTTTTGGCTTGTAGAGGCGATATGGATGTCGCGCTATGATGTTGGAAACTGTGGCCGCTGTACCTGGAATGGTTGGGGGAATGATGCTACATTTAAGATCGCTGCGTAAATTCCAGCAGAGTGGTGGATGGATCAAAGCCTTGCTCGAAGAAGCGGAAAATGAAAGGATGCACTTGATGACTATGGTTGAACTCGTGAAGCCCAAGTGGTACGAAAGGTTATTAGTCCTTACAGTACAAGGGGTTTTCTTTAACGCCTTCTTTGTATTGTATTTGATGTCACCTAAAGTCGCTCATAGAGTTGTTGGGTACTTGGAAGAAGAGGCTGTACATTCCTATACTGAGTTTTTGAAGGATATAGAAAGCGGCGCTATTGAGAATGTCCCGGCTCCTGCCATAGCTATAGATTACTGGAGATTACCTAAAGATGCTACCCTGAAAGATGTGGTTACTGTTATCCGTGCTGATGAAGCTCATCATCGCGATGTCAACCATTTTGCTTCGGTGAGTACTTTATAAGTCATCACCATTTTTATGTTCATAATCTGCTGCAAACAGTTTCAGCTTCTGATTTGTAGCTACTAGCAAAACCTGATATTTATTCACAATAGCTTTGAGCTGCACTTTTAAACTCTTAGTTCTAATGACAGGTTTTAAGTGCTAAATTCTTATTTTGAAATGTTATTTACAATGTTTTCAGGATGTTCATCATCAAGGAAAGGAACTGAGAGAAGCACCGGCTCCGGTTGGTTACCATTGAGTCCTAGATCGACATCATCCTGCTACTGATAATTAATCCGAGCTTTCAACTGTTGTTATCAAGTGATGTATCAGCAATGTTATTTGTGTGGCGGAATAAGATAAGAAACCAAAATATATTGGACTTGTAAAATTTTGTGTTACTGTTTTGTGTTTGGTATTTGAAAAGGAGCCACCTACACGCGGACTCAGAAACGGTGCAGCCAATGTCCATATCCAATAAGATAAAATAGCATAATTTTTAGGGTAGATTATAGAAAATCACTTGTGTGGTGGAATGCTAATAATTTTTAGGGCGCTTCAATCCAAACAATCAAGTAGTTACGTACAAGAATTAATGCAAGAATATGGAATTGATAAGCCGTAGCAATCAACATCGCGATTGAAGTAGTAATACAATGTAAGGAAAGAACACTTACGTTGTTTTGTGGCTGAAAAGTCAGCGTCTTTGGTGGAGAAAATTTAGATTTTAAATCCTTGGTTGAAGCGTTAAACAACCAGAGCTGCGCCTCCCCTGGGACAATATAGAAGCTTTCTAAGGGTTTCACTTGATGTTGTATTTATAGGGAAACTCTATGGTTTAAGTGGCATGCAATCACACTATTTTTGTTTCTTGGGCTCCTTAAAGTCTAAAATTGGATCTTGCTCGTGCTTCTATCATGCTGACATCATCAGATACCCAAGCGTGATACTTGATGGTACTGACTGTGCGATGCTTGGTCTATGCGGTTGTACCATAAGGCAGTATCAGGTCCAATTTTTTGGGTCGCTCCAATTTGATGTTTTGGTTTAATTAAGCTTGTTAGCCTGATTTAGCTTTCCAAAACCTTTTTAATGCACCTGAAATAGAAAACATATTACGCCGAGTGAAAGTAGAGGTACGTATAAATACATTCTATCACGCGCTTAACTGATCAAGTTGTTGAAGAATCAACGCAATGTTTTGTGCTTGGGTCGCTTATATTTATTTGATGATGAATACCAGAGCAGGTTCTTGTTTTGGTTGCGACATTTGTTCATGGGTTCGGTTAATGTTTTTTCCATAGGAACTTCTGCTTTTTATATCCTCCACTTATGCTCAGTGCAAATTTAGAATGTGTAGGCTCAGCTCAGAAGTTGTGGAGGTTATGTTGCAAAGTAAAGGTTATCATGACATTTAACTTAGGCGAGGTTGATTCTTGAAGAATAATCGCTTCGCTATGCGTGAACATAAGTTTGGTTGCTGCCGACATAGTTCACTTCTGCACGCTCATCCTGAAAGATGAATTTTGATTCCTTGGACACGAGTCCTCTTTGTGTGATGGAATAGAATAAAGTGTGCATTCGGTGTGTTTGTATATTCCACCGTGCCGATCTCCGATGGTGGTTTTCAAAGATTTGATGGTCTTGGCGAGGGAGTTAAACTTGACGATAGGGCATTGTCATTGCGTCTCCCACTGCATCTTTTGCCCACTCTTCCCCATAAGTAAGAGTTTCTCTCAATCTTTTCAATGATCATGAATTCACCGAATGCTTTCAAGTACATCATCGCACCTCTACTTGCTTGATCCACATGATTGCACGCTTCTAAATCCATCTCATCATTGAAACTTCATACAAGGTGCCATTTGTTGATTCCGTGATGCGGACTTTCCCTTTGAAACTCATTGAAGCACTCATAAGCTTCGTAGAAATTTTTATCGTCTTGCTGCATGAATTGGTGTATTTGCTCTCAGATTCGTTTGGTCTTTGTGGGTGGGAAGAAGCGCACTTCAAAAGCTTGCCTAAGTCCTCCCATAGTCCCATTTGCGGAATGTGTTTGACTCGTGTTTCATAACTCAATCATTGACTTTCGCGTACACTTAGAATGAAAAGACTCTCATACATGTTTCCTCTTAATAAATTCCCAACGCTTTGTATGTGTGGCATAACTTGGTGAACTGCGCCAAGTGTGCATTTGGATTTTCGTACCCTCCAAAATAATTTGCACACACCATATGAATAAGAAATGACTCGCTTTCAAATCCTTGATCATCGCCTCGATCCATAATGCTAGATGGTTGTGGCTATGTATTCTCCATTTGATCTCTCAGTTTGCTTTTCTGGAAGAGTCGCATTCCATGCACACCTCAGTCCTTGTTGGTCCATTGTCAATGTTAGTGTTTGATCAGCAAGAACTCAATGTGTAGGGGTATCTAAATTCAGTGTTCTTTGCACGGGTGAAGCAGAAAGAAGACACGTGTGGTTCCACGTAGATGCGGCCACCTGCTTTTGCACAAATTCAGCGCGTTCTCAATTTTGAATCTAAATACCAAGCACTCAGTCAAAGAGAGTTTTGATAAGTAAAACTCAGAACAAAATAAGCAAGAATAGCACACAATCACAATCAACAAAGAAAAACAAAAGGCGGTAAACTAACGAAAGGAATATTAATCATTAAACTATTATAATGGCTATTCGCCGACAACGACGCCATTTTGAAGAGGTATTTTTAGGGAAGTAAGTAATTTTACTTATCCTAGTAACGCACTTGTCAAACAAAATTTATAATCGATTGACCTTGAGTTGAAGCCAAGAGAAAAGGCTAGAATACGTTATGCTACTTAGAATTACTATGTTAGTCTATGAGAAAAGGGGGGTTATCGTCTAAAAATGATGTATCTCCAATAAATATCAAAAACATGATATAAATTTATAAACTAATGAGAGAAACAAAGAGAAGATCCTACTTCACCTCTTAGATATTAACTTGCGAACGTTCATACATTCAATAGTGACATGCAATATTTTTGTACCTTGAAGTCCGCGACTAAAAGATGCCAATGCAATTAAAAAAAATTATAAACCGAAGTATATTTTCGGTCTTCCAAGGAGCAAACTTAAACTCGTGCACTATATAAGGCTTATCGTTAATCTAACTAGCTAGATTAAATCAGTATTTATATTTTTATGTGGAGGATAGATAATGAAAGTTATCAAAGTAGAAACAATCCAATGTAAAAGATTTCAAAGTGCAATTTCCCCATATTAATCCACCAAAATAATGATCATAAAAGAAGTATGATGAAATGTCTATTTTTTCTGAGTGGATTACTAAATCGTAACTGAAAAGAAGATTTCGCCAAGTTTGAACAAGTCTCAATCTTTCAATTTGTTTTCTTGCTCGGAACAATCACATTAATCACAAACTTTCATTTTCTGATCAATGTGAAAGCTCGAATAAAGCAAAAATTTACTAATCCTGTTATTTTCGTTGTCACTAAATTAGATAGTCTTACTTACTGATAACTCTAAATTCCTATCTTCGGTATGAAACTTAGGGGAAGTTATGTTCATACAAGACGTTTATCAAACACATAGTAGGCATCGTTATCAAAATATGAGTAGGAATACAAATCATCTAACAAATCATTCAATCTCTCATCCAAACTGATATCATGAGTTTCGATTACATCAAACAAGGTCCATTGGACCTTGACACAAGGTATTACTCACAGTACATCATAAATGAATGCATAGATGAAATGCTCAAAGTAAAATTACGAATATATATTGTTAAATCTATGAGACCGAAATCTAAAACACCTTTGAATCCTTCCCAAGCATGTTGGTTGTCTTTTCTCTTTGTTTATGTAGCTTTTGTTCTTGCGAAATCAACCTTCCTTTATAAAATCCCGAGAAATGTGTTTATATAAGCAGGTCAAGTAAGGTCGGGTACATCGGGTAGCACCCTTGGGACCAAACTTCACCGCCAGGCAAGGGTGCCTCGGGTGCCTCCGGTCAGAAGTAGCTCTAGAGGCCGAGACCAAAGTGGTACCTCGGATGCTCGGGATGGTCTTGCAAATTTGGGGACCCGAGCTGACTATTGTTTAATCTTCGAATGGTATTTGACCTTTAAATATTGGAATTTGCTTTTGTTGTAAACAAGAGAGTTATAGATAATTGAGTCAGCTTTCTTTTGATACATAGCTTGTTTCATTAGAACATCATATGCGTTCTGTACAAGCTAAAGAAGACATTAAGGTCTAGTTGTCTATCTCATATTTTTTTCTTTCTTCACTCATTTGAACCCCTTTTCCTCCACAATGCCTCAAATCATATATCTAGATAACTCAACCCCTCAACACAAATAAATGGATCAACTAACATATTAAGTCGAGCAACAACACACAATTCATAAGATATGAAGTGAATAATCGATCAAAATATCAACCGTTCATAAAATTGATTGGTATTCTAGGTTAGAGTGTCATACATTTCATATTTAACTCTAGTTCCTTCTCTAGAACGGTTCTCAAACTCTCGCTATGTTGAATTGCGTAGAAGTTGAATCCCACAATTTCAACCTCTCGGTCTGTGATCAGTTAGTTAAGTTCACATAAAAATAACTTAAGTCAAAAGCGCTTGTCGCTCTCGCACTACACGAAAGAATAACGTGCTCAACATCTTCTTAAAATCATAAGTTCAGTTCTCATTTCTTTCCTTAGAAGTTTTACTAACGTATGCATACGTAATTATTTAATCAAACGACTGAACATGAATATTATTAGAATAAAAGATAGACCTTAGGAAACTTCAACCAAACTTGTAATATACGCAACATGTGTTGCGTTACATCAATCTTAAAGAATTGGCACCTCAAAAATACTACTCATTCATGATGAGAAAAATATAAAAAATTATGAATTTGTGAATTTAAATTGCAAGGAAGTAAACGAAATAGTAGAATCAAGGAATTTTTGGATGGTGATCGCTTCGAAATCTTGAGGCTTCGGATGCTATAAGGGTTTCTCCCTCGTATTTTTAATCCTATAGAGACAACACACCTAGGCCTCGACATTGGGCCGGGTTGGGCCATCCCAGGCCTATTGGGCCGGCGTAGGGTTGGGCTAATCAAATTATGTATGGCTTTTAAAAGACTTAGGCTGGATCGGGCCTGACATAGAGTAATACACAAAGACCAAAAGCTACTCAAAGGTTAGGCTGAGATGAGGCTTCTAAGGCCGATCTGGGATGACCCTACTTATAAAGGCTGGGCTTCGGGCTTTAAAATTAACATTTAATCAAATAACATGATAAAACTAATAACCAAACATATTCAAAAGTTATAAAATTGCCTTACGATTATAAAATAAATTAAATTTAACCTGCTGCACAATCTATTCTTCATTCTTGGCCCTTGGCATGTCTTGGTCTATTCCAAAATAGGTCTTCAAGAAGTTCATGTGCACATGATTGTCTTAAATACGACCTTCAATAAATAAGCAAATCTTCTGATAATTGCCTGCTCAAAAAAACAGATAAGTATTCAATTGATGTCCCCTTCAGGTTCAACTGTTTCCTCTTCTTGCATCCAAATTGGCCTTGCAGTCTTCTTCCTCAGTAGCCTTTTGATTACGAACACTTGCTAACGACCATTCTTTGAGACAAACCAACACTTCGATTGTATTTGGACTCAAAGAGGCTCTCTTTTCACACTCCACTCTACCTCCAGCGGAAAAGGTAGCTTCAGATGGTACAGTTGAGGCAGGAACACTAAGCAAATCCATAGCCATGCGTGATAAAGTTGGATAAAGAGCTTCATGGGATTTCCACCACTCCAAAATGTTGAAGGAAGAATCATCTTGAACTTCAACTACATGCAATTCAAGATACATATTCAAGTCAGATGTGTTAGCAGAAAAGTTTGAATTTAATCTAGCCCTTTTAAGAAGTTGCATCCAATAACTTTGGACTCTAGAACCAAGAGTCACACTAGAACATGACATACTATCTTGATCTGATTGTGAGTGCACAGATGCGAATGTTTTATAAGAGTCAAACAATTGATTTAACAAATGCCTAATCTCATTGATTTTGTGAGAAACTTCATCATTAGAAATACCAAAACCAATCAACCAGTGTTCAATGGCAAACATCTTAAATCGTGGATTCATTATAGTTGCAAGACAATCATAGGGAAATATGACCAATATTTGAGAATCTTATTTTTCATGGCACCCAATGCAATTTTGAAAGCATCCAAGTGAGAATAAGTCACAAAAGTATGATGAATATTAATTAAACAATTCACACCCCTATTAGAAGTAGGTGAATAAACACCGCTGCATATTTTGTGGAAGCTAAAAATTTCAAGAAGGTCACAAGTAACCTGAGCTATCATCCAATCTTGCTCAGAAAGAATTTCAAGATCAAAATTCCTCAAATCATTTACCTTTTGTTCATACCTGTGTAGTGGCAATTTATACTTCAAAGCAATATTCAGCAAATCAAAGGTTGAATTGCATCGGTGAGGCACATTAAAATCAATATTTTTTCCGGTGCACCCAAGTCAGAACATGCATGCACCCACATTTCATGTCTTTGAATTGATGAATTCATATTTACACCGATGTTAGTAATTTTTTCAATAGTGGGAGACAGAATTTTCAAATATAATGTACGATTTCTATAAGGGATAATTGAAGTAAACCACTATTATAATACCTCGTTTTGCAGTAAACCACCATTTTAACAACTAACTGCGAAATAACTTTAATTCGGAAAATTTCAAAAACCACCATTATAAATCTTGTTTTGCAAAAAACCACCATTTTAACAAATAATTACAAAATGACTCTATTATAATATCCCAATTATCAAGAACCACCATCTGAATATATAGGTAACGCTAGGGAATGAGGTTGAGGCTACGATTGTGGCTATCTTTGATTAGTAAGACAGTATTCGTTTATTGATTTATAATCCATACTAGACAACAAACCTAATGGAAACATATTTGTAATTGCGGGTGTGGTGAGAAACTGATATTTTAGCTCAGAGTCGATCTTTAAGATCAATTTAGAAAAACAATTTGAATTTAAAAGTAGTGATATAATAAATAAATCATACTTCATATGATAAAATGAGAAAATTATTTATATTTGAACCGTGCAGTCGATAATCATTAAACATTGATAATAAACTCTCAAACAAGAGTTTCATTTTGCATTTTGCTAACATTATTTTCTTCATTGACTTACATCGAGATTAAATTGAAGCACCATGTAGCTAGTAGATACTTATTAACGAGTAAAATTATCATATGAGCCTCTGATCTAGCATGAACAATGCAGTTGATAGTCTGATAATAAGTTATTAAAATGGTGGTTTTTCGTAAAACTGTGATTATAATAATGGTTTTCGGTAATTAATTTAAATATAAAATAATATTTTATTTCCACATGTACACGCACTTAACGGAAGTTTTAACGGAATAGTGTCAATGGTGGTTTTTTGATAACGGAGCTATTATAATATACTCATTTCCCAATTAGTTGTTAAAATGGTGGTTTACTGCAAAACGGGGTATTATAATAGTGGTTTACTGCAATTACCCCTTCCTATAATTACAATTTAAAATTGAACATGGTTCCTCGACTTTAATGACATTTAATGTATGATTGCTAAAATTACAATTTAGAATTATATCCATTGATTAGGGAAAGGTTCAAATGAGAACCTATTTTAAAATACAAACTTAGAACTAATGTGAGCCTTAAGATCTAAGAATTAAATGGTCTGGATTGATGATCTCATTAATTAAATATTAATCATTTTTAATAATAAAAGGGTACACTTGTCATTTCAGATCAATATAGTTAATAAATGGATTGTTTTAAACTACATAAAAAAATTAGTTTATATAATTTTTTTAACTTTTTAAATTAGTGAATATAAAAAGTACACCACTAAATACTTTAAAAGTTCATCAATTTTTTTAAAATTATAATAAAAAGTGCATCACTAAATAGTTTAAAAGTGCATCAATTTTTTTAAATTATAGTAAAAAGTGCATCACTAGAAATTTCAAAAATGCATCAAAATTTAAAAAATTGTAATAATTTTTTTAATATGCACTTTTTTAAAAACTTTTAAAGCACTTTAAAAAATATTTTAATGCACTCTTACAAAAATATTGTAATGCACTTTTTTATAAAAATATTTTAATGCACTTTTACAAAAATATTGTAATGCACTTTTTTATAAAAATAAATTAATGCACTTTCAATAAATCATTAATTATCAATCATAAAAATTGAATTGACAAGTGTGCCCCTCATATTGATTGTTGAAGTAATTACCATATTAATAATGTCATTAATCACATCCATTGAATTGTTTGATCGTATGGTTCACAGTGATTCTAAGTTTTTATTTTAAATAAGGTTTGTACCGGAACCAAACCCCCATTGATTATACGAGTATAATATAGGTCTTGAAATTAATTGCAATTTAATTTTTTGAACAATATCATAGTCAATTTTTTTCTTCTTCTGATTTTAACTATGTTTAATTAATAATAATGATATTTGCCAATTTGATCTTTTGAATAATTCAAATTAAATATTCATTTATACTATTTATATGTTTTTATTAAAACACATTATTGAATAATCAAATTTATTGCATTCACTTAAATATGAATACGAATGTAATGATGTTACGCAAATAAGTTAAAATGAAATATTTAAACAAATAAATAACATGAAGGCTTTTAGGATGGGCTTTTAGGCTTGACTGGGCCGAACATTATTGAAGCTCAATAAGGCCGGGCTAAAGGGTCGGACTAGGCTTTCAAGTCGACATCCATGTTCAACTGTGAGGCTTTAAGGCCGAACTCTAAAAGGCTTCAGTTAGGGTCGGACCGAGTTTATAGCTTTAAGACTCTAGGGCTCATTGTAAGGCTTTTGAGCCTTAAGGCTGAATGTTGAGGCCTAAACACACTCATTGAAGTTCAGAATATATCTATTTATATGTGTTGATATATGAGATTTTTTACAAAGGTTGAACTTTTCGGCCCGCGTTTTGTCTTTTGAGTTTCTAGCCCGAATATTCCCTTCTCTCAGAATTTCAACTACGTGTAAACTTAAAAAGTTGTATATAATTGAAAACGTTTTGAACAACCTATCAAATGCCTATATCTATAATTGCAAGCTTTCAAATAGAAGAAGGTCTGGCCGCCAGGTTTCAAAGACACGACCCCGCGCTTTTTGTTCATACCTCATCGAGTGGACTAACACTTTTCCTCTATGTAGACGATATGATCATCATTGGAGATGATCCTCAATTCATTGCAATTGTTATCTCCCTTGGATTGAGGTATCCTCCTCGTCCAAGGGTTTTCTTCGTTATTTTCTTGGGATTGAGATATCCTCCTCGCCCCGAGGGTTTCTTTCTATCAAAGGAAACATATAAACGCGACCTTTTAGAGTGTCCTTCACTCACTGGCCATTGTATTGTTGACACTCACTACGCACTTTTGAACCTTTTGCAACATTGAGAAATTGGTGTTGCATAGGTGTATGTTGCATAAGTTCCGCGCGACATTTAAGTTGACGTTGCATAAGAGGCCACGTTGTCTTAGATCACTTTCGCAACATACACTAACGCAACATCTAAACATATGTCGCATTACTTAAAATGATGTACTAATGCAACATACTTTAACGCAACATCACAAAGTATGTTGCATTACATGGAACAGAAAAAGCTTGTTGACTTTTCAACGTTGTTGGAAAGTAAATAGTACAAATGGTTTATGAGGGTTGGTGAGGGGTTGTTTGTTCTCGTTCGGTTACGCAGCATATATACTTAGTCTTTGTATGTTGCAAAAGTATGTTTACATTAATGATGAAACTATGAAGGAAAATGAGGAGGGAAAATTGAGGGGGGAAATTTACAAGAATGAATAATGGGTGAGAGGGAAATATTTCGTGGTTTGGGGGTCGGAATATAGGGTTTGGGGTATAGGGTAAAGGATTTGATACATAGTTGATACATATGCACTTAGCATATTATTAGAATTAAATGAATTTATTTTAAAATTTAAATTACATCATTTAATTTTCATATATTTGGAAATAATACTTTCAATTTCAATCCAACAACTGGATTTCATAATTTAGAATGATGTATGTTAGTGAATCAATAATCATTCAAATACATTATATTCTATAGTTTTGAAGTTATGTAAGAAAAAGTAGCAAAATATCATTTAGACTTAATTCCTATTTAGTTGAATGGGATAAAGTTTTAGAAGTTTAAGGGTTGGGGGTATAGGGTTTGGGATTTGAGATATAGGTTTGGGGTTTGGGGTATAAGCCTAAGGGTTTGGGGTATGGGGTTTAAGCCTAAGAGTTTGGGGTATAAGCCTAGGGTTTGGGGTTTGGGATTTGGGATAAGGGTTTGGAGTATAGGAAATATGATGTGTAATATATACTTGATCATTTATTCTAAACTAAACCCTTAAACTTTAGATTTGGTACATACATTTTCGTGGCATCCACACCATCAACATAAATTTGTATTACTTTAGATTAGAGTTAAATTTGTATTACTTAATTCCTATAGGGTATAAGGTATAGGGTTTAAGACTTAGGGTATGGGGTTTGAGGCATAGAATATAGGGTTTGAGATTTAGAATATAGTGTATAAGGTTTAAGACTTAGTGTATAGGGTTTGAGACATAGAATATAGAGTTGTTGAGATATAGAATATAGAGTATAGGGTTTAAGACTTAGTGTATAGGGTTTAAGACTTAGTGTATAGGGTATAGGAATTGAAACTTGGACTATAGAGTAGAGGGTTTAAAACTTAGTGTATAGGGTAATTGGATTTGAGACTTAGGGTATATGGGTTGACACTAGGGTATATGATTTATTACCTATATTTATTTATAAAACAATATTATTTTTATTTTTGAGAGTAGTAAGTATAGATATACAATACGAATATAAAATCATTTATTCAATTTAATTTATTCAATTTTGTTTCCTCAAATTTTGACAACCTAACAATATCACACAATTGTTTTGATTTAATTAATTTACCACATTTTCGTGAGTTTTTGATGTAAGGGCTAGGATCAATAGTTGAATGAATGGTAGAGATTATCATCCGCGTGAAATTATTAGCCAATCATAATTAGCCACGTCATCATTTTAAGGAGGGGAAATGAAAGTAAAGTGGAGGGAATATTTTTACGGGCGAATCTGAACCGTCAATCTCCACTAATCTTGACCGTTCATTAAAAACCCTACTTAACCTCTCATCTTTCTGTATCTTACCTCTTCTCTCATATCAGCCTCCTCCTCAAACATCTTTTCGTTGTCTCTCGATCTCTCTTTTCTGCCGTTTCCTTCTTTACTTGTCCAACTCTCTTGCTTTGACCACCGTTGTCGTCTGTTGTTTTCTCAACCGATGCGGTGTTTATGACCGAGTACTATTCTTCACGGTTACAAAGCGAAAAAACTGGCTAGGAGATTCAGATCCATTTCCATATCTGTATGTTGAGCTGAAGATCTGTAACGCCCCTTCAATGGCGCTGGGTCTGGTGATTCTCATTGACCCCTCTATATCAGTAATCCGCAACATCAGATGCTCCAAATCCCCTCTGTATTTTTTGTGATGTGATTGATTAATGATTATTGTCAATGATGTTTGATGCAGAGGAGTTTCAATGCTCTTAACAAGAAGAAAACTCCACGCTAATCTGGGTGTGTAGCAGGTTTCTTACCGTCCATTATGTTGTGATTTATTTCATTTTTAATGAGAGTGAGTTTTGATGTTAAAAAAATATGACTCACTGAGCCCTTTTTTGTATATTTTTGGTATTAATGAGATCTATATTGTATTAGCAGGTGGTGAACACTGAAGCAGTGAATATGGAGTTCAAATTGTTTAACGGTTGTAAGAGTCAAATCTCTCCACATCAACTCTTTAACTTTTTGATCAAAAAAACTCTTTAACTTTAGCTGCGAATAGTCTTACTCTACGATGTAAGTTGAATCTTACTTGCTTGTTAATTTATGTAGGTTGTTCTCCAATGGGATGAGAGAGTCGGAGCTAGGGCATGTGACTTTACGCATTATTGTAGTTGTTCCACGGATGTCTTAATGACTTCTGTTCTATGTATAATAGCAACCCTCTTGATGTACACATTGGTTGGTGTGGGAAATGCAGTTATGTGCAATGTTTCAGTTCAGTTGAACATTTGTACTGTTCAGTAATTACAATTTGGATTTGGAAACGTTATAATTAGCTATGTTGCAAAGTGTATTGTATTTTTAATTATGTTGCATAAGTGGATTGTACTTTTAATTATGTTGCAAGATGTTGCTACTTAAGCTATGTTGCAAAAGATAACATTGTGAAAGGCGAAATATTTCCAATTGATATATACTTATGCAACATATCTCACGTTACTTTAAAATAAACATTGCACTGAGAGAATCATGTTGCAAAAGGTAAAACGTTTATGCAACGTAGTCTAATGCAACAACATAACGTTGCAAAAGTGGTTAAAGCTTATGCAACATACTCTCGATGAATGTCGCACGGCTTATGCGACACTTCCTTTGCAACAAGCTGTATGTTGCACCAAGCTTACGGAACACCTTTTCACTCTTTTGCACCACACACTTGCATGTTGCGTAGTGTTAAAAAGTGCGTAGTGACTCCTATGGAGCTTAACGTCCAACTTTGTCCGACGGATGGTGAGACACTTTCAGATCACACTAGGTATCACTATCTCGTTAGTAGTCTTGTTTTATCTAGCTGTTACTTGACCTAATATCCCTCAGCTCATTCATATTTAACGTTTTCATTAAAAACCTTAATGTTTATGTGTCTGGCTTTGGGTTAGTTAGACGCATAAGAGCATCTCCAATGGTAATATGTAAAGAGGGTATGTAAAATATATTATATTGATTATGTAAAATTTGAATGATGAAAAGTGAAATATGTTTCAATGGGGGTTATGTATAATGTGTGTGAATGTGGTAGAGATATGTATAATGTAGGCAAAAAGTTATAGAGAATGAGTTAAATTTGATGAGTGAGAAGATAATTATGTATAATTTTAGCTAACTAGTCTTATTTACATAACCCCATTGGAGGGTGACATATGTATATGGTTCTCTATTTATAATGCCACCTAAACATTTTTTAGCTAATAGTGTTGTTTACATAACCCCATTGAAGATGCTCTAAGGTTTGAAAATATCAAGCGGGAATTGCAAAATTTCAAGCGAGATGTAAAAATTTGATACGAAATGTCAAAATCTCAGGCGAGAAGTGAATATTGCAGAGTGAAATTTAGGAGGGATAAGTTTAATGATAAGTATCAATCCAATTTAATTTTCTTCTCATCCACACCAACACAATTTCATCTCCTTCCCATCTACACCAACTCAATTTACATCCCAAAATCTTCACTATTCTCCTCTTACAAACAACATGTGTTTCCTCATCCAGTTCTGCAGGTGAACCTTCATCATCAACAATTTATCACACTCCTCATACCGCACAAGTTCATCAACCAAAAATAAATGAAAGAACACTATCTTTAGCTACTCAACCCGAAAAAGAAAATGGCCCCTCCTTGCATCTGCATTTTCTAGTGAAGTTGCTGCCAAATTTTCTACTCATGGTCAATGTTGATGTAGGTGCAAATGCAAGTCAAAGTGTTGAAGCTGCATATGTTGCCGAGGCTACCAGGGCATTTATTCCCAATATATATATGCAAAACAAATGTTTCAAAATTGTCAAACAATGCCTTATTGTAATGTACAAGTATGCTGCAAAAATGAGATGCCGAGTTTATAACTACTAGAAGCTCATGAGGTTCACTGTGAGTGAATAAATGCCTAAGAATTCTGTTTATTTGCGAGATGATGTTGCCGCAATCAGGATCAGCTTACTACGTACATAAACTAGTTCTCGAGTCTAAAACATGTTCCCTCATTCCTCAAGCCACACGACTCCGCAAGTTGATGCCCCATTGCATTCATCCGATCTCTCACTGACGGCGAATGATCATCTGAACCAGAGCTGCAAAAAATAATTTTGCAACTCATCATTAGTAGCAAATCGACTATTTGAAGTACATAAACACAAATGTGTGCAATATATTTACCTGCTGGACTCATAAGCAATCTTTGAATCGACGAAGGAAGACTGCCCACCATCCCGAAAAGGATGCATTCCCTCAAAATTTTGCACCAACTCTTGGCGCTGCTGCTGCAAAGGAACGTCAAAATATTGCTGCTGCTGCTGGTCTCCGCCGATCTTTCGAACCCATCAACCAAATTGGTGTTATTATTCAGAACAACACCAAAACCTGCTTGCTGACCCCAAACTGCTCATTATTACAAATATATCCGTCGCTCTGATCATCGCCAAGCGTGATACCATTATTATTGTTCGGAGGCGCCATCCCAAGTTGTAGTAAAGATACGACTCGTCGTTGTCCCGTGCTACTAAATGACTATTAGCATTATTATGCTGACTCTGTATCTTATTCTCTTGATGCATTTTACACAAGTCGATTTGAAACCTAAGTTCATGTAACTGTTCTCTAAAATCTGAATTTTGCAACTTAGTTGATTAATGATCCACAACATCCTAAAACAGGTATTTGTTGCGCATATCGGACTCATAGATGATCGATCGCATAGCCTCGCTTTGTTGAGTTGAATCTAAGTTTTTCAATATCTTCAAAATGTTACTTACTCCAAACAACCGGTGTGCATTCTGAAACATCTTTGGCTGATCTGCCGGAAAGTAAGGCGCGAGTTGACACTCCGGCAAGCATCTTCTTCGTTGATACTTACACGCGGCACACGCTTGGCTTGTGCCACCCTTTTGTGTCATCCAAAGCTTCCTGTAATCTTGTGTAGTGTTGAATGATGATCTCTATGAACAATGTTGATTGTGATGATCTCCAATCCAACAGGGTTTGTATTTAAAATGTCTACGTTCAAAAGGTGTGAAACTGAAATAATATGGATTTACATCTTCAGGTAAGTAGATGAGATTTTCTCGGTAGCTGTGACTTGGTTATATCGTGTATCATAAATTTAAAATAAAATGATAGAGCATAGTAACAAAACAAACTCAATTTGGGTTTGGACTATAAACTCAAAATATTCAGCTATTTCAAAACGATAAAATGTAAAAGGTTTTGTAAATTCATTTGGTTAGTACGATTGATGTAACACATGTTTTTGTGTAAAGTAGTTGTTGATGTTAATTAAATGAAAGTTATAATATTAATTAATTAGAACTATAAAATTGGAGTTGGAGATGCTATTATAACAATTATTGAACTCGCATCAGCGAAATTATCGGAAGGTGTATATTATCAGAGAACAACAATATTGATAATTCGGAGCAATCACATATCCACGAAGATTTTGGAGGCTTAGAGATGACTCATATATTCTCCAACTATCTTTTGAAAATGCAGTTCTCTATTTTAAAAAATAGATAACAAACAAAAATCAAAATTCAAATATTTGTTTGATTATTTTTGGGAATGTTGACACTATATATTGGTGTGGAACGCGATTGAAGAAGGTCTGCAACTTTCATAAAAACTCTCTTGCTTGAAAGCAACATTTGAAAGACTACAGTGTTATTTGTTTGAATACATGATTGAAGATCAGAGATAAATTAGTATTTAGATACGAGAATTAAAGAACTTGCTGAAGGTATAAGTTTTACAAAACCTAATTGTTGTAATCTATATTCAGATATACACTACTTAACCTAACCGAACTAATCAAGTTCTTGAATCTTATTCTAACAAACAATTCTAAATCTGTGAAAACCTAGACTAAGAAATTGAATGCAAGAAATATAAAGGACACACCCGAATTTATCGTGGTTCCTCAAGATACAAGATCCGTCGTCGTAAACCACGTTGAGCTCCGCCGGGAACTGATGCACTATACCGCTACCAAAATCAGCAGCAAACTGAACAACACAGTGTCTGATGACCAGCAGTCAATCTCTCACACTCACACCTCTCAAACAACAGTTCAAGAAAAGGAGATGCTCAATACATGAGCGTCACTGCTCGTAAACTTGAGCAGCAACTTAGAGAGATTTCCTAGACTACTTTTACACCAATCCTCACTCAATCGCTCAACAAAATTAGCCACCTGAACTTACACCGATCAGAATCGCTATCTTCGTCGCAGCGGCAGATGTGTGTTTCTTCTATGAGTTGTTAGGGTTTCTGTCCAGCTTGCGATGCTTTTATATCGCTGCTCTTCAGCCGTTAGATCAAAGACTTCATCAACGGTTCACAACAGCCAGCACATGGATTGGGCTTTATTTGATCTGGGCCGCAACACAACTAGCCAACTTCATCCTTCAAATCTCCCCCTGAAGCTGGAATTTGCCACAACTGAACTTCACCAACTGGATCTCTTCCTTAACTCTTCTCAGCATAGTGCACAGGACTCCCGGCTTCATTGCTCAGTACCTGCAGGGCCTTACTCAATGAAGAGCAGGTCCAAACACAACCGAAACTTTGTATTAGTAACGGTTTTGGTACCCATATCAGCAGGATTCACAGAAGTATCAATTTTGCACAATTTCACAACACCTCTAGCAATCAAATCTCGCACAAAGTGATATTTAACAGATATATGTTTAGAACGTTCATGGTACACAGGATTTTTACTTAACATAAGAGCAGATTGACTGTCTGTAAAAATAACAGGCACATCACTATCACTACTCAAACCAATTTCCTGCAGAAAACCATTCATCCACAAACATTCCTTAACAACATCACAGATAGCAATATACTCACTTTCAGTAGTTGATAAAGCTACTAAAGATTGCAATTGAGACTTCCATGCTACACAGTTATTATTCACAGTGATAAAATAAGCAGAAGTAGACTTCTCACTATCCCTATCACCCGCAAAATCAGCATCCACAAATCCCACCAATACATTATCACATTTCCTCTTCTCAAAACACAGGCCAATATCAACAGTACTTCTCACATAATTCAACACATGCTTTAATGCTAACCAATGATCATAACCAGGATTTGACATAAATCTACTAAGCAATGAAATAGCAAAACATAGATCAGGTCGTGTACTAATCATGGCATACATCAAAGAACCTAAAGCATTTGCATAAGGTATACTAAGCATTTTAGCAATTTCAGCACTAGATTTAGGGCACTGTGATTTATCCAACACAAAATGAGAAGCCAAGGGAACAGGAACCTGTTTCCCTTCCAAACAACCAAACTTAGAGATAACTTTCTCTAAATAAGGTCTTTGATGAACCTTTAACCAAAGGTTCTGCCTATTTCTTTCAATTATCATACCTAAAATTTTCTAGCTTTTCCTAGGTCTTTCATATCAAATTCAGCACTCAGTTTAGCTTTCAAATCATTAATAACAATCAGAGATTGACTAACCAACAGCATATCATCTACATACAGCAGAATAAACACTTTAACACCATTCATATCACAAAAATAGCAGCAGCTATCATATTCACTTCTACGAAATCCTAGTTTAATTACAAAAGCATCAAACCTAAGATACCATTGCCTAGGACTCTGTTTAAGACCATACAATGATTTTTTCAGTAAACAAGCATGGTTTGGGAACCTAGGATCCTCAAAACCTTCAGGTTGTGACATAAAAATCTGCTCATTCAATTCACCATGCAGAAATGCTGTTTTAACATCTAATTGTTCCAGCTCTAAGTTAGAGCTGGCCACCACAGACAAAATAATCCTAATTGTTTTAAACTTAACAACTGGGGAAAAAATCTCATTATAATCTATCCCCTCCTTCTGTGTAAACCCCTTAGCCACTAACCTAGCCTTATATCTTAAAGGTTCAGATTCTCTTTGGCCTTCTTTTATTTTATATATCCATTTACAGGCTACTAGTTTCTGATTTTTAGGCTTAGGGACTAAAATCCAAGTATTATTCACCTTAAGTGAATTCATTTCTTCCTCCATGGCATCCTGCCATTTCTTGCTGTCTTTGGAGGTTATAGCCTCCAAATAACTACCTGGCTCAGTACTTATTACTTCCTGAGCAGCCACAAGGGCTGTAAACACCAGGTCAGCAATAGAAGAAGAACAGTACCTAGGGTTTGGTCTTGGGTTCTACGTTCTCTATCTCTGGCTAGCTGGTAGTCAGTCAATTGATCATTGACTGATTCATCTAAATGCTCAGCATGATCTTGGAGTCCAGCGTGTCCTTGGACAGGCTGCTCCCCCTGATCATCAACCCCCTGATGATCAGCAGTAGGATCAATCTGATCCACATCATGCTGTGCCCCCATCTCCACTTCTAAGGGTCTGATCCTATCAGGCTCATTTTCTACCACAGTATTAGGGCTACTAGGGCTGTTAGGGTAATTATCAAGCTTCCTAAAGGGAAATATCTGTTCATTAAACGTTACATCTCTACTTATTATTATTTTAACCCCTCTAGACTCATATTCCCATAACCTATAGCCTTTAGTACCCTGTTGTGTCTGATAACCTAGAAATATACATTTTATGGCTCTAGGATCTAACTTACCCTCTTTGGTATGTGCATAGCTGCACATCCAAAAACCCTAAGGTGTTTAAGGCTGGGTGGTCTATTTTTCCAGAGTTCTAAGGGTGTCTTAAAGTCTAAGGCTCTATGGGGACTCCTATTAATCAGATAAGAGGCAGTGTACAAGGCTTCTCCCCAAAATCCTTTAGGGAGACCTGAGGTAAACAGTAGGCATCTGACCTTCTCAAGTAAGGTCCGATTCATCCTCTCAGCAACCCCATTTTGCTGAGGGGTATGCCTCACTTTTTTGTGTCTCAGAATGCCACATTCTGAGCATAGGCTATCTAGTTGTTCATTACAGAACTCCATACCATTATCTGTCCTAAGCGCTTTTATTCTTTTATTAATCTGATTTTCTATTAAGGTTTTCCAGTTTTTAAACTTATCATACACCTCATCCTTAGACTTCAACAGGTAGGTCCATACCATCCTGGTTACAGGTCCCCATAAGTCTGCGTGTAAGTATTCTAAAGGTTCCTTAGAGTTATGCTGACCTAGGGTGAAACTATGCCTATGTTTCTTAGCCAAAATAAAGGGTTCACAGAAGGGCAATTTATCAACATCAAACTTATCAAGAATATCCTATGGCCTAATCTTAAGTGCCATTTTTCAGCATCATTAGCAATGGTACCAACAGCAGGCATGGCAGTAGCAAGCAGACTAGCACATTTCCCTAACAGCACATACAAACCATTAATTTTCTTACCAGACAACAGTAGCTTATTATTCCTATAAACATTCATTAAACCATTCTCAGAAATACATGAACAACCAATATCATCCAAAACACCCAGTGAAATTAAATTTCTTTTCAAACTAGGGATATGCCTAACATTAGTTAACATTACTGTCCTATTATCATGCATTACTAGCCTTACTAACCCCATACCACTAACAGAGCATACATTGTCATCACCCATATAAACAGATTCACCAAAAATCTCAGAATAATTTTCAAAACACTCAATATTTGGACACATATGATAAGAACATCCAGAATCAAGAATCCACTCATCCTTAAATTTCCTAGATGTTACATTTAAAACTTCTAAGACACCTTGATCCTCATTCTTACCTATTGCCAAATTGTTTTCAGGTTGGGGATTATTTTTAACTTTATTTTTCCACTTATAACAGTTCTTTTTAAAGTGTCCAACCTTACCACAATAAAAGCATTTCTTACCTTCTGGGTTATCTTTCCCTTCCTGATTTCCCTTATTATTATTTCCCTTATCTTCTTGTTTATTCTTATTTTCTGAGCTATTACCCTTATTCTTATTCTGATTTGGCTTACCCTTACCCTTAGCAAACAGATTAGCACCATTCTTAGCCTTATTCTTAAGTTCTATCTCCCTAGTTCTCATAGCAGTGCACAACAGATCATACGATGGAATAGTACCAGTATACTGATAAGCATTCTTAACAACTTGATAATTATCAGGCATTGAGTTCAGCAAGATCATAACTATACTAGTTTCATCTAATGCATATTCAGTACCAGACAAGATCAAAGTCATTCTCAGAAACTCATCTAAATTATCATCTATTGATTTACTGCTATCCATCTTATAAGCAAACAAACTAGCTTTTAAATAGGCAAGATTAGGCGCTAAAACATTTGCAAACAGGGATTCTAATTTACGCCATAAAGAAATAGGAGTTTTGGAGGTACTAACCTTTCTGATAATGTTATCAGTTAAGCTTAACAAAATCAGACTGTGTGCTTCTTTATCGATTTGTACCTTCCTTTTCTTCTGCTCGTCAGTCCATAGTGACTGATCCTCATCCAGAGCTACGGAGACTTGGTGAAAGGAGAGAAGAGCCTCTATCTTCAGTTTCCAAACACCGAAGTCTCCCTTTCCATTGAACTTATCCAGATCAATCTTGGCAGCCATGTACCTCGCAAGAAACACACAAGAAAATTCTTGATCAGTGGAGCAGTTATTCCACAAGTAAAATCAGATAATAAAATCAATTCAAATCTACCAGAATCCTATAATCCGACTCTGATGCCACTTGTTGTAATCTATATTCAGATATACACTACTTAACCTAACCGAACTAATCAAGTTCTTGAATCTTATTCTAACAAACAATTCTAAATCTGTGAAAACCTAGACTAAGAAATTGAATGCAAGAAATATAAAGGACACACCAGATTTTATCGTGGTTCCTCAGGATACAAGATACGTCGTCGTAATCCACGTTGAGCTCCGCCGGGAACTGATGCACTATACCGCTGCCAAAGCCAGCAGCAAACTGAACAACACAGTGTCTGATGACCAGCAGTCAATCTCTCACACTCACACCTCTCAAACAACAGTTCAAGAAAAGGAGATGCTCAACACATGAGCGTCACTGCTCGTAAACTTGAGCAGCAACTTACAGAGATTTCCTAGACTACTTTTACACCAATCCTCACTCAATCGCTCAACAAAATCAGCCACCTGAACTTACACCGATCAGAATCGCTATCTTCGTCGCAGCGGCAGATGTGTGTTTCTTCTATGAGTTGTTAGGGTTTCTGTCCAGCTTGCGATGCTTTTATATCGCTGCTCTTCAGCCGTTAGATCAAAGACTTCATCAACGGTTCACAACAGCCAGCACATGGATTGGGCTTTTATTCAATCTGGGCCGCAACACAACTAAGCCAGCTTCATCCTTCACTAATAAAGACATAGATCTGTCCAAGCAGTCAAAACATTACTAACACGTTTCTTTAGAAGTTTTCATAAAACCAACTTACATTGATTTAAAAAATATTAAATGTATCGACATTCGGTGGTTATCGACGGTGGAATGACATAACTGTCATCGAGCTTAGGAAATATTAAGAAGGCATAAGGATAAAATTGAAAATGACAAAAGTAAAAGTAATTTTATAACGTTAGACATTATTATTATCTAAATGTTTGTATCCATGTGGGAGTGTTTTCATGCATTGGTCATTTCACCTTTCATTTTATTTTAACAATGATGGATCCACATAAGGAAACCTCTAAATATATAAACTTTATTTATGATAATTGCTACGCTTCCAACAAAAAAATGGATCCACATAAGGAAACCTCTAAATATATAAACTTTATTTATGATAATTTATTTTTTCACTGCATAACAATGAAAATTAAAATTCTAACACTGAAATCAAACGTTAAGAGGTCCAAATATATGATTTAAGGTTTGTGCATGACGAGGATTCAGATCATTTGTAGCAAATTTGAGTCAAAACTACGTAATTTTGATAAATGGTTCACTCAAAACTACGTAAGGTTATAGTATAGAATATCAAAACAACTTTATTCTAATACTTGCAACAAATAGCTATGCGGCACCGAATTCGGATCCGCACGACAACTTGTGCTAAATGTTACTAAAAGGTGGACAAGTTACAAGTTTTGGATTATTAAATGGGTTCTCGCTATATCATTGATCTTGTTCCTAAACTATTTATATTTTAGAGGTGACAGCGCGTCGTTGTGCACTGCAAATCTAAATTTATAAACCTACTCAAAACTAGTATAGCAATAAGCAGGGTCGAACCCAAGGGAAAGTAATCTAGCCTAAGAGTTATGCTACTAGCTAATCCTACTCCTATCAAGGGGGTTTTGAAAGGTTTGAAAACTAAAACTACTAATAAAAGAAAAACACAGTTCAGGGAATTTCGTTACAACCAGTAATCATAGACCAGACATGCATCAATCTAGTAAATTATAATTGTTCTAATTAGATAGTCCCGCTAGGGTTGTTACCTAATTCTAGTTCTATCTTCTATTACCCGCTAGAGTCTCAAGAAGATGTAACAATAACCTAATCCAACTACCACAATAGCTCCACCGCTAGGCTTTACTACTATGACAATTCAACTAGATATCATACAATTGCTATAAACCTAAGTTTACCGCTAGGCTGAGTTAGGCAAATAACAAAGCATGCAATACACAACAAGAACAGAATTCACTAAATTAAAACATGCTATTCAATGGACTCATACAAAGTTGCAACTCAATTCCCCAAACTGTAGGGAAATTAGCTACTACTACAAAACATTAATCTAAAATTGAGTTTGAAGAGGAAAACTTTGCTTGTGGCCGTCCCGGCTCTCTCTATGAATTAGGGTTAACACCCTATTTATAATGTATCTGAAGATGTCGAATTGGGCTGGGCCAGACGAATCCGCGGACCCTTAATGAATATTTCCCCGCGGACCCTTAAGGATTTAATTAATTCCTTCAGCGTCCGCGGAAATAATCTCTTCAGCGTCCATGTCTGACGTCAGCATGATGTCATCCAGCTCATTCCTTCATCTTCTTGATCCGAATTCGCCTAAAATGCTCCATTAGCGTGTAAAAGCTCTCTTGCAGTCATAATATGCCTGAAATGCAAAACATTACGAAAAGGTAATATTTCACAAACAAAACATATAAAAATATATGGAAATAAGACAATGATGGATCGTATAAATACGCTCCATCAAGAGGCCGAACTGCTATCAATTGATCAAATAGTCCCAAATCACAAGTTATCATATTGTCACCTTGAAACTAAATATCGGCAACAAATGATCCATCAACACTGCATTTCCAAAGAAAAAAAACTTGTGTTAGCCTTTTAAGTCCTCGAGTTGTACGTGTGGCCTTTGGCCTTCAATCAAAAAAAAACACTGCATTTCCAAAGAAGTTTACAGAAAGAAAAGGAAAAAGAGGTAAATTTTATACAAGTTACAGGCAGGCCGCAGTAGTTCATATATACTTCATACACAATATCATAGACATTTATGTCTTGATGGAGTTGAATGCATCACATCTATACCTCACCTCTCCCTCCTTTTCACCTTTCACTCCCATCAGACTCATTTTCTGCATAGCTGCTGCAAAATCATCAAAAAATGCCTTCTGATCATCCGCGTACTTGTCCACAAATGGGCGTGTCCTAGGGTCTGTATAAAGCTCAGTATCCGTAGCCAACAGCCCGAGTCCGCGTCTCAGATTCTGAAAATACATGTTATCAAATTTACCAGGCGTCATTACGTCGTTGAACGCTGACATTCCTGTGTCAGTCTTGTAATTTGCACACATCTCTCGCAGCCTCTCAGCGTATTTTGGATTGAGAGATGGATCATACTGAGAAGTGGTGCTGAAGTTGAAGATGCGGTCTGTGAACTCTTTGCAGTGTGAGAAGCCGATGGTGTGCCCACCGCTTAAGGCCACCATTTCGCCTACTGTGAAACCCTTTGAAGCAAAAAGGTTGATTATTCGAGTCATTGTCCAATTGACCCTTGGGAGGTTACCCTCCACGCGGGAAGCTTGTGATATTAATCCATCTTTCCGGCCTAGTGAAACTTTGTAGAACGGGCCTCCGACCATGTTTATCATGTTTCGAGTGGCTAAAGCCAGAATGTCGGCGCAAGAAACCACTCCTGATATAATTACATCATACATAGAGAAAATAGTTATGTACGATCTTATATAGAGTTTGTAAAAATATTGAAAAAGTTATACTAGATTTCATGAATCTACCAACCGGGGCATTCTAACTCGAGGGCAGTTTTGGCGCGGACAATAACATCAAATGCATCACCAGGGAGGGAGAGGTTAATGTCAGCGTCACGCTCAGCCGTGTTAAATGCATCGGAGCTGATGAGTACAGATGCATCACATCCTTCTACAAAGCAGTCATGGACAATGAGTCGCAAAGTGCCGGCAGCAGCGGTCGGGGTTGAAAGTTGCTTGTTTGTGACGGTATCAGCCACAATTTGCTCAAACTTGGGACATGTTTTTTGGTAGTAATTTTCGGAAAGTTTAGGTTGGGATAGTGCAAAAGGGATTAGGATTATAATGAAGTGGAGGGTCAGATGGAACAACTGTGTATTGGCCATGGGAGGACGATGACGAAGAATGTTTCGGTTTTTGATGGTTTGTGGGAGTTGGATTCTTCGGGACAAAATGGAATTGGCGGGTTGTTCCATTTGTGTAGTGACGGGTGGAATGAGCTGCATAGATTGTGGCTTGGTGTGGAGAGGATGTAGGATTGACCTCTATTTACCGCTTATGGCATATAACATTTTTCATTCATGTGGATTTGAGTTAATAAATTAAATAGGGTTAATTACAGATGACCACCCGCATAATAGGCCATATTCCATGCCACCACCTCTATATTGTAATATTACATTCGACCACCTTTATAATTATTAACGTTTCCAAAGAACCACCTCAGTTAACGGCAGTTAACGGAGAGGTGGTTAAATGGAAACCAAATTGATTATAAAGGTGGTAAAGTGGACACATATTTATTATAGAGGTGGTGTATTGTATTAAAAATACTATTATTATATTAAAAATTTAATATATTTAACAGAAAATTTGACGGAACAGTGATAGGTGGTTGTTTGGGAACGTCAAATGTTATACGGGTGGTCGAATGTAATATTACAATATAAGGGTGGTGGCGTGGAATATGGCCTATTAAATATCAGGAAAACCAAAATTTAGTTCATAGTTATTTGATAGCTGAAAAGTCCCGGTTGGTAGACATACCAACAAAGATGTGGGATCAGGGGCGGATCTACGTTATATAGGGGCGGGACCTAGGCCCCCAATGACATTTGTGCCATTTTATAATATTCAAACTTCTTTTCATATAATGTTAGTAATGATTGTTATTGTTATAAAAACTCTGGAATGCTAAAACTATTTGCGACTCAAAAGAACAGAATATCAAGTGAGAAGCAAGAGACGAAGAGAGGTTGAGGGGTGAGTTTTACCTTCACCCCCTTCCTCCTTTTATAGCACAAATTTACAGACACATTTGCGAGAAATCCGTTCTTACGCATTATTTTCTTTCACGTGGGCCCCACCAGCATGCCAAAGTTGACCCATTTATGACACTCCCCCTTTTGGGATGCTTAGTACATGTGTATGTTGCCTCATTAAAAATCTTACTTGGAAAAATCCTGTGGGATAAAAACCAGTAAGGGAAAAAGAGTGCAACCACGCGAAGCTCCCCCTCATCTTGACATAGATGAGTTTGTCACAAATTCTGTAACCGTCGCATGCCGATCTCTTGGATATGCTTTTTGAATGTTGACGTGGGAAGAGCTTTTGTAAAAAGATCTGCTGAATTCTCGTCGGAACAAACATATTTTATGTTGATCGTCTTATCCTTTTCCAGCTCTTGAGTGAACGAAAAGAACTTAGGACGAATATGTTTTGTTCTATCGCTTTTGATGAATCCCTCCTTCATTTGAGTAATGCATGCAGCATTGTCTTCATAAATAGTGATGGGTTCATCCACTGGTAGTAGACCGCTTGTGATCCTAATATGCTGGGTCATTGACTTCAACCATACACACTCAGTAGCGAAACACATGTTTGATTCCGTTCCAGTGTCGTTTCGTAGGAGCAGAGCTAAATCTAGCTAACAAATTAACTGCAAACGAAATGTCAGGACGAGTACAATTAGTGAGATACATAAGAGCTCCGATTGCACTGAAATAAGGTACCTCAGGACCCAAAATCTGTTCAGATTCTTCACAAGGGCGAAATGGATCCTTGTTGATATCAAGGGATCTTACAACCATTGGGGTACTTAGTGGATTCGATTTATCCATATTGAATCTCTTTATAATCTTTCTCGTATAATTCGATTGATGCACAAGTATCCCACTTGACATGTGCTCAATCTGTAATCCGAGACAGTATTTGGTTTTCCCAAGGTCTTTCATTTCGAATTCCCTTTTCAGATAAGAGATTACTTCTTGAATCTCCTCACTTGTCCCGATGATATTCAAATCATCGACATAGACAGCGATAATTACACATCCAGATGTTGTTTTCTTAATGAAAACGCACGGACAAAGGGGATTGTTAATATATCCTTTCTTTGACAAATAATCGCTTAATCGATTGTACCACATGCGTCCGGATTGTTTTAATCCGTATAAGGATCTTTCTAACTTGACTGAATATCTTTCTCTAGGTTATGAACTTGATGATTCAGGCATCTTAAAACCCTCAGGAATTTTCATAAAAATTTCAGTGTCAAGTGATCCATATAGGTAAGCTGTAACAACATCCATAAGATGCATATTAAGTTTCTCATGAACTGTCAGACTAATCAGGTATCTGAACGTAATTCCATCCATCACAGGAGAATACGTTTCTTCAAAATCGATACCGGGTCTCTGAGAAAAACCTTGTGCAACAAGTCTAGCCTTGTATCTTACAATCTCATTTTTCTCATTTCTCTTTCGCACAAAGACCCATTTATATCCGACAGGCCTCACATCCTTAGGTGTGAGTACTATAGCCCCAAAGACCTTACGCTTATTAAGCGAGTCTAGTTCAGTTTCAACTGCTTGTTTCCACTTGTTCCAATCATGTCGATTTTTACATTCACTAATCGACAGTGGCTCGGGATCTCCATCATTTTCATTCATGATATCACATGCCAAACTATATGAGAATGCATCATTGATATTCTCATTTCGATTCCATCTTATACCCGTATAGGCATAATTTATTGAGATCTCTTGATTCTCATCATTCTGTATTTCTACAGGAATTTGTTCCTCTACTATGGGCACGTCAGACTTATCAGTCCCTTTCATTTTTCGAGGATTTTTATTCTTGGAACCAGGTGGCCTACCACGCTTTAAGCGAGTTGTGGTTTCATGAGTGACTTTAGTTTCAAATTTTCCTTTTGGAATTTCAATTTGAACTGGAGCATTCTCAGCTGGTATATGAGATTTTGTCACTCTCTTTGTGTCACTAAATGCATCAGGAAGCTTATTTGCTATCTCTTGCAAATGCAATATCTTTTCAACCTGCCTTTCACACTCTTGTGTGTAAGGGTCAAGATGCACTAACGTTGGCACAGACCAGGTGATTTCTCTTTCCATTTGTTTTCTTTCTCCCCCTAATGGTGGGAAAACTTCCTCATTAAAATGACAATCAGCAAAACGTGCTGTGCACACATTGCCAGTTTGAGGTTCTAGATATTTAACAATGGAATGACTCTCAAAGCCGATATAAATCCCAAGACTTCTTTGTGGACCCATCTTTGTTCTTTGGGGTGGTGCAATAGGTACATAAATCGCACAACCAAAAATCCTCAAATGGATATATTTGGTACTTGACCAAACGCAAGTTGTTGTGGAGAGTACTCATGATATGCACTCGGTCTTATACGAATCAAGTCAGCAGCATGCAATATTGCATGACCCCACACTAATGTGGGAAGCGTTGTTCTCATTATTAATGGCCTAGCAATAAGCTGAAGGCGTTTAATTAATGATTCAGCAAGACCGTTTTGTGTGTGAACATGTGCAACAGGATGTTCAACCACTATCCCCACCGACATACAATAATCATTGAATGTCTGGGATGTAAATTCACCGGCATTATCAAGCCTGATTTTCTTAATGGTATGATCAGGAAACTGAGCTCGAAGTTTAATCATCTGAGCAAGTAATTTAGCAAATGCCATATTACGGGTTGATAGCAGACACACATGTGACCATTTGCTAGATGCATCTATCAATACCATAAAATATCGAAATGGTCCACAAGGTGGGTGAATAGGCCCACATATATCACCTTGAATGCGTTCCAAAAACGCAGGTGATTCTGCTTCAACCTTTCCCGGTGAAGGTCTTATTATTAGCTTTCCAAGAGAACAAGCTTTACATGGCAATGTTCTACCTTGAGGGATCCTCAGATCCTTCAATGAATGCCCATGTGTATTTAAGATAATCCTTCGCATCATAGATGTACCAGGATGACCCAACCGGTCATGCCATATGGTTAACATCGAAGGTTTAATAGTTACTGCATTTGATTCAACCGCATAAATATGCGTGTAATGCAATCCACTGGGCATTGGTAACTTCTCAAGTATATGTCTCTTTCCAGACTTGTGTGCTATGAGTAGCATATATTTCATGTTACCTTCAGTCACAGACTGTGTATCAAAACCATGAGAATATATATCATTGAAACTCAACAGGTTTCTTTTGGATCTTGGCGAGAATAAGGCATTGTTTATCATAAACATTGTGCCATTCGGCAATATAAAATTTGCCTTGCCAGTCCCTTCTATCAGGTCTACCGGACCTGATATTGTATTCACAATCGTTTGTGTTGGTTTTATCTTTAAGAAAAACCTTTCATCTCTTAAGATTGTATGTGTTGTTCCACAGTCAAGGATACAAACATCTTCAATGTTAGTCCTTTTGTAAGCCTCACCGCTTGCGTTATCCATTTTCAAAAACTTAAAGTAAACAAGAAATATATAAGTTAACTCATTAGTAAAAGCATAGTTCTAGTTTATTTGAAAAGAAGAACTTCAAACATGCATGTGAAAGGGAAGCACACAGAAAAACAAGCAAACATCGGACCATTTGACATCATTCCCTTCAGGGATTATAACATTCCCTTAGTTATCACCATTACCATGTTCAGCTGAATTCTTTGAGAGGTCATAGTTGAATTCAGACTCCCCAAGGTGAGTGTACTCATATATGGGATCTCTATCCACATAGTTAACTTCTTTCCCATCGGTATGAGTAACTCCCATATCACCAAAGTCATCGTGGAAATCAGATGCTCCAAAATGAGTAAACTCATTTATGGGATGGTCAACAAAATTAACCTCTTTCCCTTTTCTTTTTCTATCCACGACTCTTGGTAGAGTTTTACAAAATGATCTGGGGTTCGACAATTTCTGAACCAGTGGCCTACAAGACCGCATCTGTTACAAGCAGATTCATGGTCATTAGTGGAGTTGGAACCCTTTTCCAATTTGTTGGAATTTCCTCGGTTCCACTCATTTCGGTTTCTCTTTTGGTTAGGGACAATGGTCCTTTGAGGGGGGTTATAAGAAAAACCACCTCGACCCCGTCCATGACCATAACCGCGGCCACGTCCACGTCCACGACCTCTACCTCGAACATGATAATTATTCATGTGTTCGGGCTTGTCGGACTTTACAAAATTTGCTTCTGAAAAAGCTTTTGAGCCCGTTGGGCGGGACTGATGATTTTTAATTAACAGTTCATTATGCTTTTCAGCAAGCAAAAGGGCAATTATCAGTTGTGAGTGCTTTTCATGGCCTCTGATGCGATACTGTTGTTGTAGAGTGACATTCGATGCATGGAAGGTTGATAGAGTCTTTTCTATCATGTCTGATTCCGTTATCACCATTCCGCAATACCTTAGTATGCGACGATGCTGTGCATCGTGGAATTATAATCACTAACGGTTTTGAAATCTTGGAACCTCAAAGTGTTCCATGCATCACGGTATTTCGGGAGGATTACATCCTTCTGATGATCGTATCGATCTTTCAGACTTTCCCATAACTCACGTGGATCATCCACCGTGAGGTGTTCATTTTTCAAGCTTTCATCAATGTGTCTTCTGATAAAGATCAGAGACATTGCTTTATCACTCTCTGGTGCGGTGTTGTCAGCATCCAGTGTTACAATGAGGCTCTTAGCCTTAAGGTGATTTTTCACATCAACAGTCCATGGTATGTAGTTGCTCCCACTGATGTCAAGTGGTGCAAATTCAAGCTTCACAAGGTTGTTCATGATGATAACTAATGAAAAACACAAGGTATTTTATTAGATCAGTTCAGAACATACATATCATAGAAAAGAGTAAAAAGTAGACAAGCACACATAATCCGAGATGTTTACAACAAGTAGAAAATACATCCGGTGCAAGATCCCCGGTGAAAACCATGATGCTAAGTGCACTAATTATTATAGCAACTATAACTAACACGAACCGAGACATCCTTTGCAAATTTGTAAATCTTTGAGTGAGAAAACTATATGATAGTAGAGAAGATTTTGTGTTTAGTATGAATTTTTTAAGTTCGATTTTATAGGAAAAAATATAGCCGTTGGAGGGAATATAGCCGTTAGGTTACCGTTGGGAGTCCACTAATTCGGTTTAATTAAATGCTAATGGTTTAAACAATATCATCAATTTAACATCTAATTAAATAAGTATAGTAAACATTTTTAGTTAATGTAAAGCATGTATTAAAAAATTTAAAATAATGCAGTAAACATATAAGTCAGTTTAAAGCAAATATCTAATGAATGATTATATCATCAGATGTAAATCACCTCATTTACTATACGGAGGTTAGATCCGTCCGTTGTACAGTAAAATGAGGTTATACATTTAGAAAGTAAATGCATGTTGTAAATCACATCATATACTATATGTGGAGGTACAACCATCCGTTGTATAGCAATATGACGTTATACACATATTAGATAATAATATGATAAAGTGTAAAGTATACCGTCTTCTATAACTTACTCAGTTGGGGACAGAATGATCGTGCTGATAACGTGTTATAAAAACTCTGGAATGCTAAAACTATTTGGGACTCAAAAGAACAGAATATCAAGTGAGAAGCAAGAGACGAAGAGAGGTTGAGGGGTGAGTTTTACCTTCACCCCTTCCTCCTTTAATAGCACAAATTTACAGACACATTTGCGAGAAATCCGTTCTCGCGCATTATTTTATTTCACGTGGGCCCACCAGCATGCCAAAGTTGACCCATTTATGACCGTTATTTTATATGTAAGTTTAGATTTTATATAAGCACAATTTCATCCACTTCTAACTTTTTTGTTTTTTAGTTATATACGTTAAAACGGATATTTATTTTGAAATGTGAATTTCTATCGTATTACTGTATTGAAGCACGTTTATTCTATCACTGTACAGTAGCATCTTTTCTTTCTACAAATCGGTCTATTTTCTTAACAACTTTAGTACCACTTGAAGTTCTAGTAAATATAGGAGAACTGTCACCACATGGATTATATCAACTTGTAAGGGAATAGGTTAGTAATGTTTCAATTATTTCGATGCAAAAGAGTAAATAAGTGATACATATATTTGGTAACTCACTTTGGGATAATGTATCTGTAATGTTGAGGAGTTATCCCAACAAACTTTAATCCCCCAACAAACTTTAATCCCCCGCTATTGTCGATTAGACAATGAAGTACAAATTTACAAGCCACCATGTTCAAATCCTACACAATTCGTATGAATGTACACTGAACTCCTCTTATCTCCAACCGTGTTTCACTTATTTTTATAGCTCACACAATCTTATATAATATCTAAAAAAATAAGTTTAAATTTATGTATAATTTATCTTTTTAGATTACTTAAGATTATATATATCAACTAATATAATCATAGTGTTCGGATCTTGGGGGCATAAAAGTTTGTAAGATAGAAGGAAATCATCTCAACCGTTAATTTTGATTGATCTGTTAATTGAGATTAAATTACTTTTGAATTAAAATAGGTGATGGAATTAGCAAAATACACGGGCGGTTGATAATGACGATTATCAATATCAACCCTTGGATGAATTAAAATCAATAGTTGAGTTATTAAACTTTCATCTCACAAAAATTTGTTTATCCTCCTTGAACTTAATCCTCTAATCATACATCTAACTCTTTTCTAAAAATATGGCATACGTAAATAAAGATTGTATTATGTGGATCCATCTATTTTGGTGGACTCGTGAACTCCACTCTGTATTCGTTGATTGCATTTCATTAATGACTGAGATTGCACCACGTCATTGCATTTGTCACATGCAAAACATGTGCAATTCACATGTCCCATTAAGGAATTGGCACAATCTAGTACGTTGATAAAATACAATCAACGAATTCAAAGTGAGATTCACGAATCCAACAAAAATTATGAATCCACATGATGCAATCTCTACGTAAATATGACTAACTCTCCAAGAAACATGAGAAGTGATAGGTGTTGTTAACTCAAAATTTCTCTCCATGTTAAGAAAAACTAAAAGCTCTCATAATTTCAACTAGTAATGAATATGGCAACTAAGAATTTGGCAGGAGTGTTCTAGATTTATAGATTTTTTCCGACTCCCAAGTCTCTTGTGTTTTCATCTTGAATGCATCCATTTTTCGTAGGATTTTTTTATTGAAAACCACCCTCCCAATACGTCAATTTGAACAAAACCACCCATTCAAAATTTTTTTGACTTAACCACCCAGAAATGTTAAAATTATTTAATACGACTTTTTCAACAGGTCAACTGGTAATTCTGACCGTTGACTTCGGCTGAATTTTAATAAAAATTGAGTTTTTTTTGTATAAAATCACCCTTCCAATACCAAAATTTGACTTAACCACCCACAAATATGAAAACTATTTAATATGGATTTTTCAATAGGTTTATAATAAAAATCATAATTGTTAATTTACGGACTAATGAACAAATTAATTTATTGACTTTGGGTGACATATCCACAAAATCAATTTCATTGACTTCGGTTCACTTACCATATGTACGACCTAATTATTTTAATTAATTTTGTTTACTCTAAAACCTAACTGGTAATTTACGAACTATTCAATAAAATTAATTGAAAATACTAAAAATAAAATTTGTCAAACTCCTCACTACCATATGTATTACACATAAGCCCTTTATGACCGATATCGATCATAGAATTTCATGGAATGCAATTAGGTATATGTAGATTTTGTGAAATGCATATGGTAGTTAGGAGTTTGACAAATTGACGTATTGGGATGGTGGTTTTCGCCAAAAAACCCTTTTCCATATAAGAACATCCAGCAAATCATACAGAAGTATATAATATATTTTAGGGTTAATTACAGAAAACCACCCCTATAATAGGGGTAATTACAGAAAATCACCCCTATAATAGGGGTAATTACAGAAAACCACCCTGTAATGACTATTTACAGAAAACCACCTTTATAACGTGCTCCGTTAGCATTTCACCACCTCGTTACTATTCCGTTACATAAATTCTTATAACTTATTGAAACCAATTACATATGAGTACATGAAATAAATAAAAAACAATAGACAAACGAATATCTAGTTGTACTCATTTCGTATGAATAAAAGCCTTCTGTGAGATAAAAGATAACTTCTGTCTCAAAATAGAGAAAGCTGCAGGAAATTCCATACCTTTGGCCTCTGCCCATCTCACCGCTATCATCTTGATCAGGTTGTATTATATAAATTTTATTTTAGATTGATCTACAAATATTTTGATTCACACAACAACAAATTACATTTCATAAAATATATTACATTTTTTAATTTTTTTGATTTTTTTAATTTTTTTGATTTTTTTGATTTTTTTAATTTTTTTAATTTTTTTAATTTTTTTAATTTTTTTAATTTTTTTAATTTTTTTAATTTTTTTAATTATTTTAATTTTTTTAATTTTTTTAATTTTTTAATTTTTTAATTTTTTTAATTTTTTTAATTTTTTTAATTTTTTTAATTTTTTTATTTTTTTTAATTTTTTTAATTTTTTTAATTTTTTTAATTTTTTTAATTTTTTTAATTTTTTTAATTTTTTTAATTTTTTTAATTTTTTTAATTTTTTTAATTTTTTAATTTTTTAATTTTTTAATTTTTTAATTTTTTAATTTTTTAATTTTTTAATTTTTTTAATTTTTTAATTTTTTAATTTTTTAATTTTTTAATTTTTTAATTTTTTAATTTTTTAAAATTTTTTTCTAACGGTAACGGCAAGTGGTGGTAGAGAGCTAACGGAGCACGTTATAAAGGTGGTTTTCTGTAAATAGTCATTATAGGGGTGATTTTCTGTAATTACCCTTATTATAAGGGTGTTTTTCTGTAATTACCCTATATTTTATCGTGAATAATTCGAAAATGAAACTAAATATCATAAGAGGTGATGCGGCAGTCAAAACTCGATAATATTCAATACGTACATTAGTCAACTCCCTATTTCAATAAAGTGTCCATTTTACAAAACCTTCGAATTCAAGGCAATCTTCCTTTCTTTGCAGCAGTCAAAACTCGATATTATTTTCCAATTTAGCAGTTGAACAACTAGCTAGCTATTTTGTTCGTGTGAAAGGAAGAAACTGGGATCTGAATTCAGACATCATGTGCAATCTGTTAGTTGAGATTTAGAAAATGACACTTTTGTTCACGACAATGATCGACCAAGTGGTAACAAAGTTGCCTCCCCATCAGGCAGACCATCCCCACCCAATAGATTCACTTGTGCAACCTCTGCAGCTTCCTCCCCGACCAACAATGCAACCACTTCCTTCATTGTTGGCCGTTTACTTGGTTCAGGGTGGCAACAAGCCAGTCCTAACTTCAACACACCCTCCATTTCGCCTCTGTCATATTCTCCATTCAGCTTCTTATCAGCTGCTTCAAGTAGATTCCCCTCTTTGTACAAATCCCTCACCCAATCGACCAAAACCTGCTCTTCCTCGTCCTCTACTGCCATATCAATAGGCCTTCGACCACATGCTACCTCTAGAGCTACCACCCCGAAACTATACACATCGCTAGCTGTTGTTGGTGACACCACTTTTGCTAGCTCCGGTGCTAAGTATCCCAGCGTGCCCACCACTCTGGTCGTGCCTGCCACTTCGCCGTGCTGATACAATTTAGCTAACCCGAAATCCCCTAGCCTCCCACGCATATCAGAATCCAGTAATACATTGCTAGATTTGATGTCTCTATGTATTACTACCTGATCCCAACCATTGTGTAGATAGTTTAGGCCTTCTGAAACGTCCGAAAGTACCTTTCTACGTCCACGCCAAGACAGGACTTTAGTAGGTTTATCAAATATCCAGCGATTTAGGCTGCTGTTGGGCATATAATCATAAACCAGCATCAACTCATTTCCTTTGCGGCACCATCCACGCATTTGAACCAAATTCTTGTGTTGCAATCTCCCCATGCTTCCTATCTCTGCCATGAACTCTCTGAGCCCTTGTTTGGAGTCATGGTTGATGCACTTGACAGCTACAATTGTTCCATTTTTCAACACACCCTTAAACACCTTCCCGAACCCTCCGAAACCCAGGATCTCGTCATTAGAGAACTTATTTGTAGACTGGCTGAGTTCCTCATAAGAATATCTATGCGGCCAGTACTCCATCTCCCAATCCTCAATATCATCCTCCTTTCTCCGCTTCATCCTCCGCCAAAACCACCAAAATCCTAACAAACACATAATCAAGAACAAAAACACCCCAACCGCAATTCCCGCAACTGCACCAGCAGTCAAAGAAAACTCCGTTGAAGCTGGCAAAAACACCGGCAAACCAGACACATTAATAGCTCTAGCAGTTCCAACATCACTAAAACTCCAAGCCAAAATCCTCTGCGCTTCAATCCACTGCGTCTTGGAAGCAGAGAAACCCACATACATACTATCCATCAAATACTTACCCATCTCAGGATTCTCATACCTAAGAGAAGGAACGGCCGGTCTTGGCAAATCAACCGGAGCAACTGTAACATTAATGATCAAATTCTCAACATCAAAATCAATCCAAGCCTGAACATTCTGTCCATTCCTCATATCCAAATCGACCCACTTACCATTTGAATCATAATAACGAGCCTCTTCAGTAAAATCCGACTCTATGTAATTAAGATCGATACCAATATGATTACCGTTGACTTCGTTGAACTCAGTGTTCCTTCCTGTATCGAATTCGACAGCGAGGAGTGGCGCGATGGTGGGCACGGTGGCGTTGGAAAAGACACCAAAGTACTGTCCGGCAAGGGCGTTAGGGGGTGAGGTCCAGTTGGAGAGGACGAAGGCTAATCCGAAGCCAGGAGAGTTTTGGAGCTGGGGGAGGATTGAGAAGACAAAAGAAGTGGAGAAGGATTTGATGGGGATTCTTGTGGGGTAGAAGGCTCTGCCGTATGAGAATTGGTTGGAGTCGTTTGTGAGTCTGATGACGCTGTCGGTGGATTCGAACTTGGCATCGTTGATGAGGTTGAGGTTTGAGGTGGAGTTGAATGGGTTGAAGAGGAAATCGAGAGCTGATGTTGGGGTTTGGAGAGTTGATAGGGCGATGAGGAGAAGGAGGAGGAGAAGGATCGTGTTCGGCATCTTGTTGCTTTTCCGGAACAGAGGTGTTGTGTTTGAAGACTACTCATTATTGTAAGATATCTGTCTGGCTATTTGGCTGGACTGTTTGTCTCAGAATTGACTTTTCTATGTGTTGATTTTTGTTGTTAGATTGAAAAATGAAGTGGAGGGTTGTTTGGTTGGATCTCTGAATTTGACTTTTAATCACATGGAATAAATAGAATTCTTCCATTCAAAGACGGAGGTTAATTATATTATAATAATTATTTATTTCTGGTGTGTGTGGTAGTTTTTTTTGATATCAATTGTTCAGTACAAAACTGAACTGGAAACACTGAGGAAAAACCTCAAGAACGAAACAAACACAGAGCTAGGTTACAAAGAATTTGAAAGAAAAAGTAGATTAGCAAATTTGTTCATCCAGCTCCATGATTGCTCTTTCGCCTTTCGTGCAACAGCATCAGCATGCAGATAGCACGTGCCAGCGAGTAGCACCATTAAAAATGAGTGTGTGGTAGTTATAGGAGTTGTTTTTGTTAGGATAATTTATGAGGAAATATGTTAGTAGTGTTCTCTTTTTCTAATCAAAGACTACTACGACTCGGGCAGTACAAAAGAGGACTTAATTCCAATCGGTAAACGAAAGGAGACCTCGAACACAGAATAATTTAAACTAAGCGTAATGTGGACGAGGTACTTTGCCTCAGTACCGAAAAATAGACGAACAAATTTGACAGAAGCGGGAGATTGTGAGCACCATCCGAATGATCATACTGAAATACTGAAGCTCCAAGAAGTCTGTGGTAATAAGAAGATATCAACATGAACTTTTAAAAAAGCATCTGAGAACACCGGCTTTCCAGCATAGTCCATAGGCTGAAACAAAGACCGTAGCCCGAACGAAGTCTGTGTTCTCACTATTTTGAACGAATGAAAATGTTGAAAAGTAAATGTATTGACACATATATAAGGACTTTGTATCACACAAATTTAATCATAATGGTGGACTCATGGATCCTCCTTCAAAACTACTAGATCATCAGTAAAGATGGAGTTATAAGGTGACGGGTTAAGTTCTAGAGGGACATGTAATTTTTGTGAAATAGCGGGACACCATCTCGTTGATTTGAGTTGATCTAACGGTTGTGATTAAAGTTAGGTTTTTATTGAGTTGGCGGTTGGATTTGCAAAGTACAGGGATAGTCAGTGGTGGTGCTAGGGAGGGGATTAGGGGTCCATGGTTGTAAGAATCGCGAGTTAACACTACATGTTAATCGAGTTTACATTTTAACATGTAATTTTCGAGTTCATTCGTATGTAAACTCTTTTTTGCATAGAATCGAGAAGTTAGACGAGTTTAATGCGAGTTAAAATGTAATAAAATCGTCAAAATCGATTAAACTCGTACGTTTTTAACATATGGGCCAATTTTACCTTTTTTGAATTAGAACCCATTAAACAATTTACCCAATTCAATAGGAAGAGGCGCACTCGCAGGAGTTCATAAATCAAAACCCTAGCAGTAAACACTTGAACTTCTCATATTGAAATCGCTTGTCTCAAATCTACTTCGCTTCAAATGCAACAGATCGGATACTGGATGGCGATATGGTACGGATTTTTCTGGTAATGGACAAAAGGTGAAGTGTAATTTCTGTTCCAAAGTCATTAGTGGAGCAGTTTATAGGTTTAAACATCATCTTACTGGTACTAGTGAAGACTCTGAACCTTGTCCGCAAGTCTCAAAAGATGTTAAGGTGACAATGCTAAAATTGATTGCTGCCGGAAAAGAAATTGCAGTGAAGAAGAGAAAGATGATTGAGTGCACGATGAGGGTGGAAGTTCAACGAAGGAAATGGAGATATATTATTGTAAGCAAAATGATAAGGGGAGTTCAGGTTTTTCTAAAGTTCAATCAACAATAAATCAGTTAATTCTGAAACCGTTGAAGGAGGAAGTTGACGATCCGGTTGCTATGTTCTTCTATACAAGTGCCATTCCATTTAACTGTATCAAAAATTCAGCTTTTGCAAAGATGTGCGATGCTATTGGAAAGTATGGAGTTGGTTACAAACCTCCCACTTATCATGACATTAGGGAGAAACTTTTAAAGAAAGCACTCCTACAAACAGATAGAATTGTTGAGGATTTCCGGTTTGAATAGAAAAAAACAGGTTGCTCAATTATGTCAGATTGGTGGACAGATCGGAAAAAGTGTTCAATTTGTAATTTTATGGTGAACAATCCCAAAGGAACCGTTGACAGCGCGTCGTTGTGCACTGCAAATCTAATTTTATAATCCTACTTAAAACAAGTATAGTAGTAAGCAGGGTCGAATCCAAGGGAAAGTAATCTAATCTAAGAGTTATGCTACAACTAATTTTACTCCTATCCGGGGGGTTTTTGGGATTTGTTTGTGAATTAAAACTAAAGGTTTAACTATTGAATGAGAAATCACAATTCAGGGAATCTCGTTGCAACTAGTAATCACAGACCAGACAAGTTTCAAACTAGTAAATTATAGTTGTTCTAATCAGATAGTCCCGCTAGGGTAGTTACCTAATTCTAGTTCTATCTTCTATTACCCGCTAAAGTCTCAAGAAGATGTAACAATTACCTAATCAAACTACCACAATAGTTTCACCGCTAGGCTTTACTACTATGACAATTCAACTAAGATATCATGCAATTGCTATAAACCTAAGTTTACCGCTAGGCTGAGTTAGGCAAATAACAATACATGCAATACATAACACAGAACAGAATTCACTAGAATAAAAAGTGCTATTCAACAATCTCATACAACGTTGCAACTCAATTCCCCAAACTGTAGGGAATTTAGCTACTCATGGAAAACATTGTAACAAAACAAAATAGTAAAACTGAGTTCGAAGAGTTATCGATTGTGAAGATTATGGCTAAAGCTTGATTGCAATTCTCCCCTCTAAGGTCTGGAAATCGCCTCCCCCAGCTCTGCCATCCGCCGTTCTCCGATTTATCTCCATTAGGTGTGAAACCCTAGTGAATAAGATGCTGAATTTCAGAATTTGGGCCGGACCGAGCCGACCGCGGACCCCTCTTGAATATTTTCCCGCGGACCCTTAAGGAATATCTGAAAATATGGTGGATTGCCAGGAGAGATGGCCTCTAGACACTTACAAGAGTTCAACGGAATCTGTCAGACTATGCGCCCACATAACGCACCTGAGGAAAGGTTTAAGCTAAAACTATTTCCATTAAGTTTAACTGACCTTGCAAAAAGTTGGTTTTTGTCTTTACCTTCAGGTAGCATACGAACTTGGGAACAAATGCAGCGTAAGTTCCTTGACAAATATTATCCACCCGCAAAGGCTGCACAACTCAGAAGAGAGCTCCAAACAATTAAACAAGGTCCAAATGAAGCTATATACGAATACCTAGAAAGATTCAATGCACTGGAGCAAGTTGTAGTCATTTGGGATTGACGAGAAGCAACTAGTTGAACATTTGCTGGATGGATTCAGACCATGGAACGATGGATGCTAGATGCTACGGCTGGTGGCACAGTTTTGGACTTAACAGCATCTCAAGTAAGAGAATTGATCAATGAAGCTGCAGAAAATGCCAGATTTAGAGAAGAAACGATGAGTAGAGAAGATAATGGCAGATCAAAGGATGTATACAGAGCTGAAACAAATCACATGGCTAACGAGTTGAAGGAGCTGAAGGAAATGGTAAAAAGGATAGCCATTGGACAAGACAGACCTCCAAACCTTGTGAGTGAGCAAAGCACAGGACGAATGCCCTACATTACTAGAGGATGATCACTTAGAAGTGAATGCAGTAGGAGGCTACCAAAACTTCCAGCAGAGACAAGGACCTCCGAAGTATGGTTTGGCAGCTAATGGATATAGTTGGAGGAATGAAGGAGGTTTCGGAGAGAATCAGAATCAACAAATGCAAAAGCAACAACAACCATACCGAACACCATTCCATCAAGACAAGTACAACAACAACTCACAGGGGCAGTACCAACAGAAACGTAATTATAATCAGGCCGGTCCTAGCAACTCAGCTCCTAGTAAGCCATTAGAGGAAGTAGTGAAGGAGTTAGCCAATAATCAGCTGAAGACCGATGGTGCAATTGCCGAATTGACAAAGCAAATGTCAGCAATGGCTACCTCAATCAATGAGCTCAAGGAAGACAAGGGCAAGCTTCCATCACAAACTGTACCGAATCCCAAGGGAAACCTCAGTGCTATGACTCTCAGAAACGGTAGACAACTTGTGGATGACACGATCGAAAATGAAGAAGAGCAAATAATGGATGAGGAGGAAAAGCTAATGAAGAGCAAGCTCCAGAAATTCAGATGAAGGTAAGTCCTAACTCTGAAGTTGAAAATGAAGTTACTGAAATTCCTTTACCCTTTCCTTCGCAGTTAAACAAGGGAAAGAAGAAAGTGGAAGTGGATGCAGAGTTAATGGAACTTTTCAGCAAGGTGGAAATAACCATTCCACTCATAGATGCAGTGAAACAAATACCAAAGTATGCAAAGTTTCTCAAGGACTTATGCACAAACCGAAGGAAACCGAGCCATGAGCAAGTGAGCTTAATAAAGAATATCTCAGCAATTCTCCAATGTAAGGTAGCACAAAAATGCAAAGACCCAGGTACATTCAACATTTCATGTATCATTGGTGAAGTTAGAATTGATAATTGCATGCTCGACTTGGGTGCTTCTATAAATGTCTTGTCATATTCTTTATTCCAAGCTTTACATATCGGTCCTTTGAGGCCTACTGACCTAACCATTCAGCTAGCGGATCGATCATGCACTAAACCCGAAGGTATGCTAGTTGATGTGTTAGTGCGTGTGGAAAGCTTGTGTTTCTTGCAGATTTCTACGTGATGAAGATGGAGGATGAAGGTCCTAAAGATACCTCAAGAGTGTGCTAGGAAGACCATTCATGGCTACTGCAAAGACTAAAATCGACACATCAACGGGAGACCTTTCTATGGAAGTGGACGGAGAGGTGGTACGTTCAACATTTACAAATCAATGCAATCCACCGGACACCGCTGAAATACATGCTTTGGATGTCATTGATGATGCGGTACTTGACTTGGAATGACTAATGAAAAGATGCATAGAGCTCATTATTCGGGAGGCGATACACGATGAAAAAGATGCAGAAATCTTGTCCTTGACACTAGAGAAGTAGTGCAATTGCTACGAGAAATGTCAATTATTTCTCCAAGGTATGAACCGTATCTACTTAATTCTGTTAGTGTTACTGATAAAATCTCACCTAGTGTGCAGGATTTTAAGATAGAACTCAAGCCTCTACCAGAACACCTTAAGTATGTCTACTTGGGAGAAAATGAGACGCTCCCCGTCATAATTAAAAGGAGTTGGACATCAGTCAAGAAAAGAAATTAGTGCAAGTACTTAAGGAAAATAGGGCAGCAATTGGATGGACTTTAGCTGACATCAAAGGAATCAGTCCAACGGTTTGTATGCACCGGATTTTACTTGAGAGGAAGGAGCAAAACCCGTGAGACAACCTCAGAGGCGTTTGAATCCATTGATGATGGAGGTTGTTCAAAAAGAAGTGCAGAAACTACTGGATGCTGGAGTTATCTACCCGATCTCAGATAGTGAATGGGTAAGTCCTATACATGTCGTACCAAAGAAAACGGGAATGACGGTGGAAACAAATGATAAGGGAGAGCTGGTGCCGAAGAGAGTTCAGAATGGTGGAGAATGTGTATCGACTACAGGAAGCTAAACGCAGCAACACGCAAGGATCATTTCCCCCTCCCATTCATCGACCAAATGCTAGATCGGTTAGCTGGTAAGTCTTATTTTTGTTTTCTCGATGGATTTTCAGGTTATAACCAAATACCGATTGCCCCGAGGATCAGGAGAAGACGACATTCACGTGTCCAGTAGGTACATTCGCGTTTCGACGCATGTCTTTTGGTTTATGCAATGCACCGGGTACGTTTCAACGCGTTGTTATGAGTATTTTTTCAGATTTATTGAATGATTGCGTTGAGGTGTTCATGGACGATTTTACCGTTTATGGAAATGCTTTTGATGAGTGCTTGCATAATTTAGAAAAAATTCTTAAGCGTTGCATCGATATGAACTTGGTTTTGAATTATGAAAAATGTCATTTCATGGTCACACATGGTGTTGTGTTAGGGCATATAGTTTCTGAAAAAGGTATCCAAGTAGATGGAGCGAAAATTGATTTAATTCGTGGATTACCTTACCCTATTGATGCACGTGGGATCAAATCTTTTCTAGGACATGCAGGTTTTTACCGTCGATTCATTAAGGATTTCTCGAAGATTGCATTACCACTAACCAATTTGTTGCAAAAAGATGTTCCTTTTGTTTTGATGAAAAATGCAAGGTTGCATTTGAAGAACTAAAAAGGGCACTGGTCAGCGCACCCATTATTCAAGCACCAGACTGGACGCAACATTTTGAAATAATGTGTGACGCGAGTGACTATGCTATTGGAGCGGTGCTTGGACAAAAGAAGGACAAAAAGCCAGTGGTGATACAATATGCCTCGAAGACATTGGACGTTGCACAAAAGAATTATTGCACAACTGAGAAAGAGCTCCTAGCAATTATTTTTGCTCTTGAAAAATTCGTTCTTATTTACTTGGAGCTAAAGTGGTTATTTTTTCTGATCATGCAGCAATTAGGTACTTGATGTCCAAGAAAGAGTCAAAACCGAGGCTTATAAGGTGGATTTTACTGCTACAGGAGTTTGATGTGGAAATCAAAGACAAAAAGGGAATTGAAAATTCGGTGGCAGATCATTTGAGTAGAATAATCACAGAGAACGATGGCCTGAATATTAGAGAAACTTTTCCCGATGAACATCTCTTTGCGGTACATGCAGAAACACCATGGTATGCTAACTTAGTTAACTACCTGGTGGGAGGTAAGTTCCCTACTTATTTTTCTAGTGCAACAAAAGATGAAACTCAGGCATGACTCTAGGTATTTTGTTTGGGATGATCCTTATTTGTGGAAAATTGGTGCGGATCAAATTGTTAGGAGATGTGTACCAGAAAATGAAATTCCATCCATTTTATCTTTTTGTCATGAGCATGCTTGTGGTGGACATTTTGGTCCTAGGAGAACTGCTAGGAAAATTCTTGATAGTGGTTTCTTTTGGCCTAATTTATTTAGAGATGCATATGACATTGCAGAAAGTGTGATAGATGCCAACGGGTAGGAAATATTAGTGCTAGAAATGAAATGCCACAGATGACTATAATTGTTGATGAAGTGTTTGATATATGGGGCATTGACTTTATGGGTCCATTTCCAAGTTCATTCGGTTATCAATACATCTTGGTGGCAGTAGACTATGTTTCCAAATGGGTGGAAGCAAAGGCTACTAAAACTGATGATGGAAAAACCGTGGTGAATTTTCTGCGCACTAACATTTTCTGTAGGTATGGAGTACCTAAAGCAGTTATAAGCGATCAAGGAACACACTTCTGTAACAGATCGGTTGCGTCAATCTTCAAGAAATATGGAGTTCATCACCGAGTTTCAACGGCATATCACCCTCAGACTAATGGACAAGCAGAGGTTTCTAATCGAGAGATCAAATCGATTCTGGAAAAAATGGTCAAGCCTTCGAGAAAAGATTGGTTTAACAAGTTGGACGAAGCATTATGGGCATATAGAACCGCTTATAAGACACCGATTGGTACATCACCGTTTCGACTCGTGTATGGAAAAGCTTGTCACCTTCCAGTTGAAGTGGAACATAAAGCTTATTGGGCAATCAAAAATTGCAACTTTGATTTGGATGGAGCAGGTATGGAGAGAAAGTTACAACTGAATGAGCTAGAGGAATTACGCCTAGAGGCTTATGAGAGCCAATCAGACTACAAGGCGAGAACAAAAATGTACCATGACAAGTACATTTTGAGACGCTCCTTCGAAATCGGTCAGAAGGTGCTCCTGTTCTGCTCTAGACTAAGCTAATGCCGGGTAAACTCCGTTCAAGATGGGCTGGTCCGTACGTCATCACCAAGATATTTAATCACGGAGCAATAGAGCTAGAAAAACCAGAGAGTGGGGAAAGGTTCAAGGTTAATGGACACAGAATCAAGGCTTATTATGAGAACAAAATTGAGCCACCACAAGAGATAACACTCGAGGAGCCGGTTGCAAATGTTATGCATGTGAAAACAGTGAGGGAACTTAACAATGATGATCAGGAGGAGGACCCAGATGAAGATCCTGAAGAGGATCCTGAGGAAGATCCCGAAGAAGATCCGGAGGAGGATCCAGAGGAGGAACCCGAAGAGGAGAAATTCGAATGGAACCGATAGACGAAGAGGAGTATCCACAAAGAAAGCGTGGAAAGGGTTCCTTCATTCTTTCTATCAAAATTGGTTTGGTGGAACTAGATGACTGCGTTGTAGACTCAGGGTCTACATACAACATATTACCTAAGTCAGTTTACGATGAAATGGAAAGAATGCTGCCTCCGTTGTCCCCAATAAGAAGGAAGCTAATGGTAGCCGATGGAACACTTAAATTAACCACGGGACTGATTAAAGATGTATTCATTTGCATCCATCGGTATGCTATTAAGTTGGACTTTGCAGTATTTGAAATGGGAGGGTCAGGACAAATACTGCTGGGCGAAGAATTCTTGGACGATACTAAAGCAGTCATGGACTTTGGTAACGAACAATTAATTCTTACTTTACCATACAGTAAATTAACTTTAAATCGCAGGGGTGATTTAATTACAAGCACAGCAATTGGTGAGGAAGGAGAATATTCAAGAAGTCGGAGCCGCAGCCGATCCAGAGATCGCAGTCAGTCTCCTCCGCCGAGTTCAAGAAAGGAAGCCTTCTACAGAAAGGGATTAAACAGAGGAAATAGTTATTGGAGCGACACTAGGAAGGGACCGGGATGCAAGAAATGACAAAAACAAGAGGTACAAAGTCGAGCCAACGACTTTAAACAAGTGCACTAGTTGGGAGGTAACCCAATGTCGTATATACTTTGTTTGATTTTTAATAATTTTAGTGTGAGTCTTAGTTTTAACAATGTGATAATATGAAGAGGAAGGGTTTTTTTAAGTGTGCAGGATTAATCCCAAGCGGACATCTCTAGACTTTTTGAGGCGTACGTCAAAGGATTAAATCAAAAAGGGAGAGACGTACGCTTGGAAATGGTGAGAGGCTGCGCTTAAATGCTAAAAAAGGGTCCGAGAGGTTTCCTCAAGCTTAGGCGTACGCTTGGGAAATACCAAAAGCCTACGCTTGGGGAGTCAAACGGGCCGTTTTGCTCATCAACAACACGGATGCATGCGACCTGGCTTTGCTCATTTGAATCAAACTCCGGCCTCCGATCTCCAATTGAATTCAAAGTGCCAAAATTTCCACCACTCCAGCCCTGATTTTGTTGGACATAACTTGAGACGCTCGGTTGTTCATAAATCAGTCGAAGACGCTCGCCAATTCGACTCGGATCCGAACGAGGCTTGAGGTAAATCAATTGATTTAATCACGATTCTTACCAAGGTTGTTGTTGGATTATATCATCGGATTTGTGGAATACTGTTTGTTGAATTGAGAAGTGAATTGTGGTGGAATCGCGGGAAGAGAACGATTCAGCCGGTCGGACTCAAATCTGGACATCCCAAGCGTACGCTTGAGGAATTAACCAAGCGCACGCTTGAGTAATTTTAGAAAATCAAGAAGGGTCCGCTTGGAAAAGTAAAGAAGGGTACGCTTGGCCTGAGCAGAAAAGAACCAGAAATGGCTCCACTCAGAACTTTAAACCGCCTGCCCAAGAAAGGTGCTCCTAGAATTGAGAGTACATTTTTTGAATTGGAGCATGTGCAACCAATGTGGCCGTGTCAATCATTCCTTGAAGAGTGTGGATTAAAAGATGAGGTAAAAGGAATGTTGAGGAAGAGTGGATGGCCTGAATTTTTGACTTTAAGATGTGAGGATGATGTGGCAGATTCCAGCAACTTCCTAGGATCAATCGAGGACCACTATGATGCAGAGGAACCATATATCAAATATGCTCACCGCGGCGTAATGCGCACTACCACCTACAAGGATCTAAGGAAAGCGATGAAATGGCCCTCTAATGGTGATTTCAGAGATGGAGGGTTGGAAATGGAAACCAGCTTATGGAATGCTTTGACTGGGACAACCAAATCATTCCGCCCCAGTGTTAGCAAAGCTTCAGAAATAAAGGATCCAGCTCTGTTCTACTTGAAGTTCATGTTAGCCAGAACCTTGTTCGCCAGAGACAACGGTAAGGACAAGGTAAAACGGTTAGAGCTTGGTGTGTTAAGTTTGTTGCAAGAAGGGAAGAAGGTGGATTGGGCAGGATATTTTACGGAACATGTGAGAAACTTATGCACCGATGGAGTGGTGGTATGTGGAGGGATGATTACATTGGTCTTGAGGAGGCTACATCCTGAGTACACATCTGAAGGTCGTATCACGAAGGAATGGCGTTTAGCGGCACATCAGGAATTTGAGGCTGGAAAGCTGATCAGGTACAGACAAAATGGGGACATGATCTGGACTTATTTTGCAGATAAAAGTCTTGTACCACCAAGGAGCCCGACCAAGAAGGGAAGACCGAGAAAGAACAGAGATGATGGAGCTTCCGGAAGCAGCAGTATGGTTCAGGTGACGCAACCAAGGGTGGATCAAACCGAGGAAGGTGGGATGTCTCAGCAAGTGATCAATGACATCTTCCACAACATGAGGTGCTATATGTTTGGAGCACTGAACATCACCCGCTTACCTGCACCAGCTGGATGGAAGCCAGGAGATGCCATTCCACCGGAGTACATGGGGCCTTATTAGGGAAGTTCCTTTACCTTCATTTATCACATAACACATGAATTGTTTTATTTTCTGTTGAGTTGTTTGAACCCTCTCTTGCCTTTTGATTTGAGTCAATCCGCGAGGACTCGGCTTAATTCAAAAGTGTGGGGTGGGGGTGCGTCTGTTTCCATGTTTCATTAGTGTTAATCGAGTCTGTTTAAACTGAGATTGATGACTAGTGTAAGCCATGTTATGTCTGAGATGCATGCTTAATTTATGCTAAATTTTTTTCGTGATGCTTGTGATTAAATGATATGTATGCCAAGAGTTGAGATAAAACAGGATGTGGAGCTGATAGAAATTTGAAACCTGGAGATTGGTTAACAGTTTGACTAGAAATGCGTGAAATTATCGTGAGTGTGGAGGCTGAAGCTCTGGGTTATGGTGAGGAAGCAAATGCTCCACTGAAGGTAAGTTCAGTGGGACGGGAAAACAGACCATCCTATCTTTAGAGTCAGTAGGTAGGAAGGGATGAGTTACAACTTAACCTGACTTACTCGAACGCTCGATGATAAGAAAGAGCGGGACGAGTTCCATAGCTGCTATCAGGAGGCTGTGACTGGAGCTGTTCGTGTAAAAGAAAAGGGGCAGAAAGACAAAAGTATGAAAAGAACGTAAATATTCAAAGTCATGGTTATCAAGTATATCTCAAGTTTCGTAAAGTCTTCGACAATACAATACAAGAGAATTCAAATCCCCTCAAGTCCAAATTGCATAAAGAAAAGCCGACTCGTTCATAACCTAGATTTCTCACGCATCAGAAGAAGCACTCACGATATCAAACGCATAACGACATCAAGCTGGAAGACTAAGCAATGGGAATTAAAACCTATCTCCAAGACATCTATGAACACTCATCACAACTCTGAGGTAACATGTATCATTTGGTTACTAGTTGACTGAATTATTTTGGCAGTTTTGAGTACGTGTTTAAGACATGACATTGGTAAGCATTAGAACTGAGTAGGAGATGAAAATTGAAATGGTAATTGTGCGCTAGTCTAACTTTATTGTTCGGGGACGAACAAGAACTAAGTGTGGGGTGGTTGATAACGCATAATTATACGAGTTTAAAAGCCATCTAAACCCACCATTTATGTTTCTTTTCTGTATCAAATGCGTCACTTTTGGTATTATTTGATTTTCAGGAAAGAATTCATAGAAGTGCACAAAAAGCCCTAAAAGTAGCCGTTGGAATTCAAGCCCACGTCCCTGGAATTTTCCAAGCGCACGTCTAATGATTTATCATAAAAGGAAGAGACGTGCGCTTGGGAAAAGGAAGGAGCGTCCGCTTAGAGTATCAAAAATTGGTCCGAGAGGTTTCCCCAAGCGTACGCCTACGCTTGGGTAAATGGAAAGCGTACCTTGGATAAAGGAAGAAGCGTACGCTTGGATGGCCCCGAGGCTGAATTTATGAACTTCGAAGATCGTAACGTTTTTGGCCAATTTTAGCCAAAACGATACAGAATTCTAGGGCACGAAATCCTGAGGTTTGAGAGGCTATAAAAGGGGGAACAATCCAATTGAGAAATCACCAGATTTCCTACATTCATACACTTCTCAATTCCTTCCACAATCTGAATTTTGCAATCAAGGGAGCATCTCCAAGGTGGTGGCTGCTGGAATCTGAAGAGAAGACTTCGTCTCACTATCAGTGACAATTTCTTACTTTAATCTCAGTATTTTGTTGTTTTCATGAAGTATTACATTGTTGTTGCAATCATGAGCTTGATGTGTAACTAAATCGATTTCGGTTTGGGGATTTGATTGTGACTAATGCATGAAGTATTTGATTGTGTTCTATCTTGTTGATTATTCCTTGTATGATATTGTCGGTGAAATCTTGTGTACTTAGCGGTAACTTGATTGTCATCATGCTTACACTCTAATTGCATTATATTAGTATAGCCTAGCGGTGCCTAATTGATGTAAGTAGAGTATTGTTATTGACTTAAACTTAGCGGTGGATAGTTGATCAGAACATGAACGGAATGATAAATGTTTGTCTTTAGCGAGAAAACATTAGATAACATTCTTAGCGGAGTGTAATCTTAAGGACAAAGGTAGAATTGCATGATAGTATGAATTGTAGTCATAGTTGAATCCCTGAACTGAGTTTTTATTATATTGAAATCAACCACAAACAATCCAATCTCATTAGCTTACATTAGAGAACTTGAATACAACGTGCTTTCTCTTGGGTTCGACCCTTACTTGCTACATACTAACTCGTGAGGAATTAGAAATTTAATTTGAGGCATCCAACGACGTGCCGTCAAGAACTGAGGTGTAATACCTGCTGAGCCATTGATGCCAATTCCATGTCCATTCTTTTCTTACAAGCTCTGTCCTCGCTAGACAATCTCTTCCTTTTCTGCCCTGCTTCCTGTTCAAATCAACCGAAACAGAAAGCAATTATAGTTACTACAAATATAAGTGGTCCTACTTAGAAATTAAACAAAAAGTATGCATCACAAACCAATAACTAACAAGGAAAGAATAATACAAAAATCCATTAACTTCCACACAGAATATATAATAAGTAAAATACAAACAAATATGTTTATTTCAATGTTCCCTATCCAACATAAATGTCCATAAAAAAAGAGAAATATCAGATGAAAACTACTTGCAAATCAGGGAAATACCCAGAAAAACTTACTGACTAGAGAAGGTGACGAAACCCTAAAAATGTGCTAGATTTAAAAGAATCGATTGGCACTGGGCTGAATTTGGAGCAGGAAGTTTGTCAGAATTGGGGAATCGGAACCCTAATTCGCGAATTCAGATTTAAGCGCGGGAATTTGGGAATTCGTGCAGTTGGATGTAGGGCTCAAGAATAATCTATTAATATGTATTTATTATGCAAATGACCTAACAAATCTTGTCACAAACTTCTTTACATGGCCCACACTATGCGCAGATGTACTTTCTTATTCTAAAAGATTAGGCTTGTAAGTCATATTCTATGTAGAATAATTATTTTTATATTCTATTATAAAGTATTTGGATTAAGAGAAATGTTCTGACTTTGTGATGAAGAGAACTCAATAATATCAGTTGTATATTTTGATTAATCTAACGATGGTGCTTCAATTACTATTAAAATAAAAACTGACGGCTGAATTTACAAAAATTAGATATATATATAGTTGAAGTAAGACAATGTATAATTAATATCAAACTTTATATTAGTAAAATTAACAGTTGAAATTTGTCCTACGGATGATCTACAAAAAAATCTAGCCCTCGTTAGAGTACTCTTTCCCATTGCAGTTACAACGGCTAAAAATGTTTTTCAGTCCGAGGCAGACCACAGAATTTGGTTAATTCAGGATCAGAAACATCAAAACTTCATTGCAAGTTGGATGCACTAAAATTAAATTGTGATACTTTGTTCATTGAAACGGAATGGAATCATATTAAGAACATAAGGTGTAAATATCATGATGAAATACCATTATAAATATCATATTTGTTTCAGTGGCAAATCGACACGTAATTAAGTCGATGTAAAGTTGTTGGAAGATCATCAGAAGTGTATTAAAACACCATCGAAACAGACTTAATTGTAGCCAGAAGTGTGTCAAACAAGAGGTAGAGAGATTTTTCAGCAACTTTCCGGCAAGATTCTAGTGAAAATTTCCCACCACTTAATTGGTGAAAAGTCACACAGGAAATTATTGACAAACAAATAAAAAATTCCAGTCGGAATGTGTCGGAAGTTTGCTGGAACTCTTTATAGATTGGTAATAAAAATATGTCGGAGAGCATGCTAGATTAATCAAGTTTAACTATAAAATATCCGAAGTATTAAT